>APFE031744553.1:0-12203 GCA_000404065.3 Pinus taeda | reverse complement strand
AATGAGAGGTGGTTGAGATGGAGAAGGGAAGGAGGGTATAAAAAGGGAAGGGAGAAGAGAGAAGGGGGAGTTTTTGGGGGAGGTTTTGCTCATGATTGTGGGGGTTGGTTGTGATTGTTTGGACTTGTTATGATTTTGGGGAGACCTTGGAAACCTATGGAGGTTTCTTGGGTTTGAGAGGAGGAAAGTATTGTTATCTGGTTTTTCACATTCTTCTTGAGGACACACTATATCTGGTTGGACTTGGGCATGGAGGGCTAGGGAACCTGTGGAGGTTTCCTGGGCTAGGAATTTGTTTCCTAGTTGGCTGGGAGGTAAATCCGGTTGGGTCGGTGAGAAGGAGCATTCAGCTGGAGCTATAAGACAAAGGTATTATCATCAACCGCCGGAACAGGTATTTTTCCATGGACTGCTCTTGTTAAGTTGAAATCAATGGAATGCTCACCTTAATTTATGTTGCTTATGATAAAATGATAAGATGTTAAATGTTTAAAGCTTTGTGAGAAGTTCAACAAGATCCTTTTATTACTTTTAAATTAACAGGAAAATAGATCTGTTAGTGTATAATAGATTGCGTCTCTAATAATTGGAATCAGGTTCTTACAGCACAAGCATCCCCAATGGGTTAAGAAACCTTACCAGTAGAAAAAATTGAAGGTCCAAGAAGGGATACTCCTATAATATTGCTACTTCATGCATAGGTTAAGATGAAGTTGTGTCACATCTAGAGGAAAAACATTGATTAATGGTGGATGATGCTACTTTGTCTTGTCAAAGAAAGTGCCAATCCCCACCTTACATCCTTCAAATATAGGAACCCCATTCCCCATTTAAATTAAAATTTGTTAAAGCAAGGGCTATAATGTGCAAGAAATTGGGGAAAACAATGAGCACATTATGGTTTTGGGTGAATATTGAACCCACTTCTCTTAGTTAGACCAAATATATATTTTGACCAAACAAAAGAGGATAAACATTGGAAAAGAATAGAAGAGGCAACATGATTTTACCATCAAGGTGAAGTCACTAGATATACATCCCAAGATATCAAAAAAGATTGTAAGAAGAAACATGAACAATAGGAATAACATACAGAATAACAACATTAAAAGGTACATCTTCCAAAGTATTGAGGGGCCTCTTAGGCCCATAACATTTCATCGTACATAAGACATTAGGAATTAGGTAAATATGGATGCATATATTAACTAATGTAATAAATGGTTAGTTGGAGTAGGTGCAATGATTTCAACCATCCTTTAAATGTACAAACACATATGAAGAATGAATAGAAAAGTGGTTAGTTAGCCTTCCCAATCTGATACCTTATTAGTTTCAACTATTGAAGATAATTGAATTTTTAGGAACTAACTTCTCTAAAAAATGCATTACTAGAAACATCTAGAATATCATACTAAATTCAATATTTAATATTGACAATAGGTGAATGTTGTGGATAAGAAACCCTGTATCTTACATCATCTCCATTCCAAGAAAGGTATAATGGTTCAAAGCCTTCTTTTGTTAAGAAAGAGGAAAATAGGAATTTCTTAATCCATGTATTTATGGACCACTGAATGGGCAACAAAAGTTATTGCATCCCTATAGAAGATAACTATATTATATAAAAATGTATCGTAAGAACTTATGTTATTACACTCTAGGTTACATAGATAGTAAAAGGAAATCAAAAGATCCACATGGATATAGTGAACTCAAGAGCCTCATTAAGATAGTGAATTCAAGAAAACATTATAAAATAAACCCTAATTATGTTTTCCCTAGTTTTTCTCAACGTCTATGGTCTTGGAAGATTTGCAATGTAGAAATAAAAAATTACTTGAAATCAAATGCAATGCAAAACTAAATTATGCACCTAGTAGCCAAACGCTTGGTGGGATAAAGTTGATTAGTACTTCGATGAGTTTTTTTCGCGTATATGACTCCAACTGTAGTTAATTTTTCAAATCCAGATATGTGAATGAAAGTACCGACAAAACAAAGGAATGAGGAGAATTTATATACAATAAATGATTCTTAAAATAGAAGAAAATCATACCAATGCCTTACGCCCAATTAATAGAGTAATATTTTCTCCTACTGCCCTGCATGAAAAACGACAATTTATGGCCTTTCACTCAAATACAAACACAATTGTCAAAGAAAGACAAATACTACATGATTTTTTTTCATGGAAAAGTTTGTTATTTCTTATAAAACTTTATGTAAATCCCACTCGGCCAAGACACACAACACAAATATTAAACAATTTTTTTTGTCTCACCTAAACCCTTACCATTTTGACCTATTTTCTTTAGATAGTTGTTCCATTTCAACATCCAAATTGAAACTAGTTGTCCTACACATATTCATAAGGCTAATGAGGCAAACTTAGATTAAATTTGACCAAATATTAAATTTAATTACATGAATAAATAGTAATTAAAAATACTTGCGTGTATGAATACTTAAATGAGCTCCTCTTGGTTTCAAGAAGAAATTGTTGGAGTAGTTTAATCTTGTATCAAATCTCCCTCCACTCAACAGATAAACAATGAAGTCAACATTGACTTTGTTGTTACTCTGTTGAATTGATGGCGTTTTGCTCAAATATCATCCAAATCCTAATTTATTTTCTACTGAATAGGGCCAACCACGTGAAGGTGGAAGCTCTTATGGCCCCTACCCCTCACATCACTCTCAATTCCCCAATACCTAATATATTTACTATATAGAAAATATTTGAAAGCAAGACATTAAGATACATTAAAAAAACAAATAGTAAACATTCATTCATTCGTAAATCCAGAAAATATTTTATCTCAATAAATTTTATCATAATTAATATGTTTACATAATATGTAACAAGGCCATGTACATAAAGAAACATATAGAAATTATTCATTAACACATAACATTCATTCATTAATCATAGACACAAAATACTTCATCTAAAAAAAAGTTATCATCAAAAATATGTTTTCATAATTTGGTAAGCGATGTTTTCATAATTGGAATGGGCATCATTTGGATGAGAACCATTGTGAGGTGAATATGGAAACAAGTAGTATGTTATGAATAGTGCGATATGTACTCTATTAGCATAATGAATTGGTCCATGTGTTATGGATACATGTGAAATCATAGGTCATTACCGTTGTAACATGGGTCTCTATGATCAATACTTTTATTACTCTTTGTAATGCGCATTTCTCTATTCCATGATAGTTATGGGATTACTAATACCACTATAGCCTTTATTTCTCTTATTGTGTTATGTATTTCACTAATGAGATTCAGATCCAAGCTGATTATGATCAAATAAGGGGAAATAGACATTACCCATATAAGGAATAGGCTAGCATACCAATCATTCATAACTAATGCAATTACTTCACCTTATATAAGAAGTATGTGCTTACATATCAAACACCAATGTGATTACACATATCATACATAAGTACTCACAACTTTATTGGTCATAATATACCAATAGTGTTATCTCCAAGTAATGATAAGGAGAAATGATAGATATGGTCGTAATACTTGGTATAGTGATAAGGAAAACCAATGCCCAAATGTATTTAATTGTATCCATATTAGCTTTGATTACCATAAATGTACGACTAGTCACTACTTATTCCAAACATGTTACGTAATAGAGACATATCTAGTACTAGTATGATATCAAGCTCTAATAGGTAAGCTATAAGATACCACATATAAAGGGTAATACAAGCTTATCTATAAATGTCATTGGTTCAAGCTTCAACCTCATGAGTAATGGTAACCACTCTAGTTAACACTATAGATTAGATCAACTTATGCTTGAATATTAATAATACTTGTGTAAAATGAATGGCAGTGTTCATACTTTACCTAATCTAATACGATATATGGGCTTATTATTAATACCAACCGTTTACCATACATGAACTATAAGGAGATCCCTAATAAACTACTATGAATAGATAAGGGTTATGATTCAGCTGATAAAATAGGTGTAATGATTACTATACCTTAGCTCTTTCACAATTATAGTACTAATACGACCTATGTTCCTATTTATTAACTATGCAGATTAATTAGATTGAACAAGTGGTTTCATATTATAAACTGAACCTCATACAAGTTGTAACAAGGTAAGTATTCCTTATAATAAGGATAACATGATATGAGCTATTACCTTTATATTACACATAAGTATGATTGAGCTTCATAATGGATACAAAATTAATGTGACTAATCATGGAAATCTTATACCTTAATCAAAACCCATAGACCTTTCCCAATTATGAGCTAATAGTTATGGTTACATCATGTGTTAAGAGATCATAATAATATTTGTATTCAATTAGTGTGATATATATTATACCTTATTATTATAATTACCTGTTGTAGAGGCTACAACCACCCTCCAAAATTTTTCCTTAGCTTCATTTTGGAGCCTCCCTTCCAAACTTCACAGTAGCTTGCCTTGCTTCGTCAAGTTCACAAGATTTAGTATTTTGCTTGCACAAAGGCAGCCTGTCCATCACAACTTGATCCATTCCCCTTACAGGTTGTTCACCCGGACTTGGTCCAGCTGAAGACTAAGAAAATTCCCCAAGAAAATTGCGCATTTTTGGAGGGCAACCATCCTTCCCTTCAGAAATTGTGCAATCCTGTCTAGCAGCTTGTTGGGCTACAAGATTGAGCAATTCTGCCAGTCAACACTCCCAGCAGGAATTGAGCAATTTTCCCCAACAGAGCTGCTCAACCCAGATTTGCACAAATTTGGGTAGTAGTAAGTTGCTCCACACAGAAATTGCACAAATATCTTGGGCAGTCAGCCCATCTCCCAGCCAGAAATGTGCATTTCCTTCAAGAAGTCAAACAGTCTCTTGCATGTGTAGCTGAGTTGACCGATTCCCTGCGGGAATGAGAAAAACAGACTTGCATGCATGGGCTGCTTCTCCCAAGGCAACATGCAAAGGCATCCCTTGTTTCAGGGATCTATGTTTAACAGTTAGAGGTTACATGCAAGGATCATTTCATAAACCTCCCACCAAGTGTCGCTTTCCCTAGATTTGTGGTATGCGCATCACAACCTTGATGTTATCAAAAATCATCAATTGGACACTGCAAAGCTCATTCCTCACATCAACCTGGTAGCTCTGACATCCCACATCACATCTAGGAGTAGTTGGCACATTCAACTCAGTTGTTTTGGGGTGAGCCCGCTTTCCATGCCTTGTGTTGCATTTCTATTGCTTTTTGTGTTTTCGCCTATGTGAGTACTAGTTGCTTGATTTCTTTGAACGCTTGTTGTTTTTTACATGTATGCTAGCTTGTCCTAGCACGATTTAAGTTTTCATTGATATCTCACTGTTACCGCATGCATGAAACTGTTTTTCACGAATGGTCATCGATTCGGCGACTCGCCTCACCCACATGCATGTTGTTCCATTTTCTTAATCTATCATTCATTGTGTGCATGCATGATCATTCACTCACGCTTACACTCAGTATCACCATGCATTCACACTCACATTCACTTTCAGTTTTCCATCGGCGAGTCTGGGCAGCCTTGGCTCAGACTCTGCCTCACCAAGACAACATTGCGCAATCCTGAGAGGGAAGGCTCTACCTTCCTCTCCAGAAAAGTGCATTTCTTTCCAACAGTTGTTCCCTAGGCCTTCTTTGCACAATCTTGAGGGAGAGTGACTTCTGGCCCATAAAATTTCATAATGCAGTCACTAAGCTTGTAGTCATTGCCAGTTGAAATTACGCATTGCACAATTCCAGCAGTCAGCAGTTAGGATGGATTGTGCATTATGCAGTTCCATCAGCCAATCAACCTCCTGACAACCTAGACTATGCCTTGCACAGTCTTGGCAATCAGTCTCCCAACTTCCCAGCAGAAATTGCGCAACCTTCATGATCAGTCACATAGGTATGTTGCAAGTCAGTGCTCAAGTACATTTTGGTTTTCGACTAACAGGTTGCTTTCCATGAGTGTTTCCATGTCTCCAAGTATCATAGGTTTTCATCTGCCTCTCAGCAACATAGGTACAATGTTTCTAGGAGAGCAGAGTCAAGGACACCGTTCAGAGCACACTTGGGGATGCAGTGGATCAAGTGTCTATGAGCTTGCCTACTCACGAAGACATCGAGTTGTTCATAAGCAAGGACATCAAGATATGACAACAGCAACATCATAGCGAGCAACATCATGAACAGTCGCTGAAGGCAGCATATTGAATGCAACAAATGCAAGAGGAAGGTTGTTGACAACACAGAGGCAGAACAAAGTTGTGAGCTCAAGCAGATCCACTGATGATGAAAGAAACTTTTGAGACTCGAGATATGAGGTGACGGCACGACATGAAGATCATGCAAAGACAGAGAATGGAACAAAGAAGGAGTTGCATGTGCTAGAGAAACAACTCAAGGAAGAACATGAAGCTGCACAGAAAGATGAATGAGTTGCAGCCAAAACAGGAATAGCAATGGGCACAACATGCACTCACGGATGAAACTGTGCCCGTACAAGTTAAAGACTCATCTGAACAGCTGGCATAGAGAAGACATGGTGAGTAGTGTTGTTGATCGCATGCAAGGGATTTAGCAGCATGCATGTCATTTTGTGCATGCATGTGATCCAACTCATTCAGCAAACTCACTGAGGTGAAGACAGGAAGCAAGTCCAACTGGAGCTAAAAATGACTTCGACAAGTTGATGCTCATGACCACCAGCACACACTTGAAGATCACCATAGACACTATGCATCATTGTATTACTGGTTCAGCCGCACCCAAGGAGACCATGTGCATGTTAGTAGATGAGTCGGATGAAGGGGCCAAACCAATGCACTGGTTACAATGGAGGCAAGAGTTCGCTTTAGTAAGATGTCACCATGATGTGCATGCACACCATCACGGATGACCAAGCTTGGCATCAACTCACCACCTTCACCATCACAAGCATGTCAAAGATTTGGTCTCATCATAGTGAACCGAGTGCCAGTGATGTCTTGCATGTCTTTCTCAAGCCATGTTGTCTCACGTGAGTACATGTGCATTGTAATATTGAGTCATGTCAAGTGTAAGTCAAGTGTCAATAGCTAGATGTAACAGTCATAGAGTAGGTGAAGATTCATGAGGGTAGTTGAACTGCCATAAAGGGGAATGTCAAGGGTCACCCCACCCTTCACTATAAACAGTCCCTCATAACTCATTGTAAGGGATTTTGGTTAGCCAAGCTTTTGATAAGACTATCTTGGAAAAGAGTTTGGACAATATTGTAACGTGCCTTGGCTTCTCCACTACATGGAGCTAGTTCATCTCTTTGGAGGAGCAAGCAGATGTGGCTATAACGTTCCATTGTTGGGGCTAGTAGGTTTACATGGATGTATTGTATGATTAGAACTTACACTTCTTTATATAATAAGATCCAACACATTTTCATGCATATGTTGTTATTATAGTTGGACTGTTCCAGTTGATTTAGTGATGTATGTTGTTTAAAATACGTATTTGTGTATGAACTGCTTCGTATGCAACTATATGAATCTTGTTGCAGATGGGTTGTTGGTTTAACCATCACTTTGGATTGTCGACTGATCTGCTTTCCATATTGTGATGCTTCTTCGTTCATGTGTTCCCTTCCCAACTGAGTATTGATACAGGTTGTCAAGTGTGCACTCATCTCAACCCACCTGTGTTAAAACCTCTCATGCATCTTCCCTGACTCACTGCAGAGATCACACCCTTTCTACCAACAGAGTTATCTTACTTGCTTATGTGCGACATCATGGTCAAGGCATTGCTTTACGATCCACTTCTGGGACTCCTACACCAAACAGTCTGAGCTCTAATTGGGACTTCTTACCGGGTAGATCCCCTTACATGTTGGCGGTTCCAGCACCGTCAACATTTTGGCGCTAGAAGGAGGGCTAGATGACAAGTTGAGTCCTCACATCTGTTTTGAATCTATACACGTCTATCATGACTACCTACCGAGTTTCTCTTCCAGAGTGCATGTCCTATGGAAATGACTTCATTATCTCCGAAAAGCTCTCGGATAATTTGTCTCATAAAACATATGGGTGGAGGCTACACAACCTTGGTTAGGCTTGCAGTTGGCGTTATAGGCTTGTGCGAATGAAATGGACTCTTTGAGGAATACATGGGCTATGTGTTGTTCATCTACACACTTCAAGGGAACCTAATGCACTAGTGTGCCACAATGCCTGAAAAATCTATTCATTCTCTTGTTCATCTGGTCAGAGAGATAGACCATGCTTTCAATCACTTTGACCATGAAGCACTTGATCAAGAAATTTTTAAATTACGAAAAGCACCCGACGAATCCGTTGATCAGTTTTACACATGCTTTTGTAATCTTGCATACCGATTTCCTGAAGATGAAATTGATTAGGAATTTCTTTATGGAAGATTTGAGTATCTTCTTCACATATCCGAACCCCTCTCAACACACTTCGGTGATGGAGCTGCGCAATCAAAGGTAGGCACAGTCGCTGTCACAAGTGACTGTCCACCTTCACCTCATCAAATAGCTCCACCACTGCGGAGTGATGTGGGAGATCGTGCACATGCCTCTGTTCAACTGTCACACTCTCCCACCCCACCTGCTCTTGAGATTTGTGCAGATTTGGCTTGTAGGCTTGTTGGTTGTCACATGGACTCTTTCCCTCGACCTCCGTCCTCACGTTTTATTGATCCTTTGAATTGTATTGTCTTGTGTTCTCCCATTCCGGACTCTTCACTTGCTATGTACGAGGATCAAGTTGTCGATGGAGTTGTTGTTTTGTAGCCAACCTATGCCATCGTTCATGATGAGTGTGTGTGGGAATCTAAAGAAGAGCCCACGGTGAAGGATGACCCCCTTCCAGCCATGCCTCATCCGCTTCATCCTGACATCCCTTATAATTTTGCCACTACTAATTTCTCCTGTGAAAACTCATTTCTGGATGCTTCTACTTCCGATCATTCACATGACACCTTAGATGTCAGCTTGTCATTACAGTGCGGAGAGGACACATCTTCCTTAGAAAATTCGTTCAATATGTCATTTATCTTTCTTGAAAACATAGAGGGTGAACATATTGCTTCTCATCTACCCCTTTACCCGATTCATCAAATCATGAGGATGCTGACAAACATCCTGAATTTTCTGATCTTGATTGTCATGATCTATTCACTTCCTCATTCGATCACGATGTTGATTCATCTGTTGTTAATCTATCCAAGACACTGGTCTATGATGATCTATCTATCCATGAGGTTGAAACCCCCCAGACTGTTGAGGCACTTCAGCCCAAGCTGATGGTTATGTTAGGCCCTCACTGTCCTGAGGTTGGTTTCACTTCCGGTTAGGAAATTGTTGAAACACTTAAGGCTCCTTATCACTCTTTGTTTTGCATTGAAGATCAACCAAACACCCAAATTTTGCTTTTTCCACTTGAACTACACAACCCCATCGCTCATGCATTGGAGAAATCTTACACAGTAAGCACACATGCACAACACAAGTGGTCTAACTTTCTCACGTTTTCTTGCATGTCACAGTCAAGAGAATGCATACATTCAATATTTGCATGCAGTGTAGCACAACAACATGGAAGCTCCACAGAATGGCATTCACTTTCACTCATCTTTGTCATGTGGTCACTTGTAAGCTCGTAGTGTGTTTGTCTTCACTGTTACATCTTTCTTGTTTGCTAGTTCGCATGGTTGTCTTGTTCGCGAACCATGCCTTCACCAACATGGGTCAACCAATGCGCTAGTGGCTGCATTGGAAGTATCACTTCATGTGAGATGACCCATGCACTATTAGTGTCGGAGTAGGAGTAGTGTTTTCCTTTGAGTGGTTTTTTTGCATGCTTGTTTGTTTGTTTGTCTGCTTGCTTGTTTTCTTACTTGCTTTGCTTTCACTTTTGCTTGTGCTTTTTCTTTGCTTTGTTGTTTGTTAGTTTGTTTGTTTCGTTTCATAGGATAGTTTCGCATGAAACCATGTATGACTCTTGAAATGAGCTAGGTAAAGTACAAGAGGCCTTGTGCTACTATCACTACTTGGTTATCTGTCACCCTCCCTCTATATGAAGAACTTGTTACTTTCATTCCATGATACGTCAATGGAAAATATGTATTGTTTGAAGTGAACCTTGGTGAAAACACAATGCTTGCACACTAACTGGTGTCACCTACTCTAGTCAGTGGCTTTTGGGTTAACCCTTGTCAACTCAATCAAGTAGAGTAAGGTGAGGGGGGAAACCTAAATAGTCACGTCAGAGATATAATAAACTACTTTTCTATTGGAACAACCTCTTCTTCTCTCAATAAGTCAGGATCCCTCATTTGCCTCTGAAATGAATAAGTGTTATGCATAGCTGAAAAAAATGAAAAAAGTGAAAAATGAATAAGGCGAAAGAAGAGAAAGGCTTCTTGCACAGGGAGGTGATTTAAGTAACTCCATCAGGGTACTAACTAGGCTCGCTAGTAGCGGAGCCATGCTTGTGTTCCAATGTGACTATGTTGGGGTACTGTCGAGGCCTACTGGCAGCAGAGCAACACCAGAGATGAAATTAATACTCTAACGACTATACTACTTGTGCACCAATATACCCCTTAACCCCAATCAAAACAATTGTGCTACCTTGGCTTGGAATGTGTGTCAATCGACCAAGAGCTTGGCAAATGCTACATCTTACAATCAAGCTAGTGTGAAACCAAGATGAGCTAAGAGATAAAAAATAATTCTGAATATGTTAGACTTGCTTTTCACAAACAAGGTCCATTCAGAGAGCTGGAGTTCTACCAGTGTGTCGCCAAGTGTTGTAGTGGCTACAACCACCCTCCAAAATTTTGCCTTAGCTTCATTTTGGAGCCTCCCTTCCAACCTTCACAGCAGCTTAACTTTCTTCATCAAGTTCACAAGTTTCATTGCTTTTCTTGCACAAAGGCAGCCTGTCGATCGCAGCTTGATCCATTCCCCTCACAGGTTGTTCACTCAAACTTGTGCAGTCCTGTCTAGTAGCCCACTAGGCTCCAAGATTGATCCGGATTTAAACAGGAACGCAATAGATTACAGAGATAACCATAAATACAGAGATGCGATAACCATAAGTAAAGAGATGCAGCGGAAATAACACTTCATTTCATTAATGGAAAATACCGAAATATGCTTACAACCAGAATTGGAAATAAACCAGCTAGGACGATGGTAGCTTATCTCTGAGAAGAGATGTGCGGCTACATGTCTCTGAAGTGTTCCGAACTTGTGTTACAATGAGGCTCGAAGGCCTATTTATTATTGAGAAACAATGGAAAACCCTTCACATTCCAAAACCGACCCTTAGAAGATGAAACGCCAAATTGTGGGCCCCGTTTTGGGTAAATTGGTACATCAATTTCCCTGGGGTCGTAACTTTGGCATACGATCTTCGTTTGACGCGTATGATAGCTCGTTAGAAAGATCTATCCGAGAACTACCATTGTTGGAACAAGCAACATCAGTCCATCGCATGGACCCATGTTGCCCCCGGATTCCCCAAAAAACGTCGTTTAGGGCCTCAAAACGGCTCCGGAAGTTCAGGACCCACCCGAAAAACTGCTAAAAATAGTAAATTGTGCTACAATTAAGGAAACTGAAAAAACTAAAAGAGACAATTGCGGGGGTCCAAATGGGATAGGTGGGTGGCCACCAACATCCACCTGGATCATTCCTCCCCCCTTAGGAAGCAATGGTCCCCATTGCGTTGAGTTCCTCCATCTGCTGAACTTGTCCTGCAATCTCCGATGTATCCAGCAATGGTGGGAAGCATGGTCGACGATGGTCCACATTAAACACTCGGTGCAAGCGAAGGAATGGAGAAATGCTGTGCTTCAAAGCATTGTTTCCCATAGCCTTGGTACTGGTGTAAGGACCTTGTCGGAGTGGTCTGAGCTTCTGATGGGTTCTGGTAAGGCGTTCTTTCTGTCGATGCAACCAGACTTTGTTTCCCACCTGAAACTTGTGTGGTACCCCTGCGGGTGAGGTGAAGTTGTTCCTGTGTTCTGTCATGACTGTATCCCTTTGCTGCTGCTGCTGTGTGGAGGAACCCTTTGCGGGGGTCATGGATGTAGCAACAATCTTCCCCTCATTTTGGGCATGAACCATACAAATGAATTTCCTGGTCTGTGATATGAGCTTGCTGCCT
>APFE031744545.1:63099-111656 GCA_000404065.3 Pinus taeda | reverse complement strand
CTAAGATTTATCTCCAAGTTAGTTATGCTCTTTTAATTAATTTATCTCAAATTAATTAATTGAAAAAATAGTCATATCAACACATGTTTTATTGGGCATGTGGTATTCATAAACCATGGTATTGTAAAACAAGTTGTTTATGGTTAAGAATCTCCATGTAAAGTGGTAAACTGGAGATGAATCTTTATGGTTAAGAATTTGTTATATTTTTTAATTTATAGATGTTTAACTTATATATTAATAAATAATAATAATTAATAAAGTTTATAATTTAGTTACTTTTTAGATTTTTTAATTTAATTTAAAGTAAAATTATAAATTAGTTTCAATTTTTATATTTTTGTAATTAAAATTAATGTTGCAGATGTATCATTAAATAATGTTTTTGATATTTATCGTAAATTGATGTCTAACAATTTACTAATCATGTTTTTGATATTTTCGTAGATTGAATGTCTAACATTTACTAATCATTCAATTTATATAAAACTAAAATAGTTATTTTTCATAAACTTATTTATATATATTTAATGTTAATCATTTCATTTTAAAATAAATTTTATTTTCACTATTTATTTCAAAAAGAAACATTTTCACAATATAATTATTTTAAAAACCCTTAATTGGAGAGAAATTAAATTGCAATTTCAAATAGTGATTATTTATATATATGAAATTTAAAATAAAATGCTATTAAAAAATACATAATCCAAGTGGAAGTCTAGCCTTAATGATAATTTGCAAAGTTATTAAATTTGTTGCCAATTTTATTTTGCAAATACTATCTAGAATTGTGATCACGTCAAAATCATTCACTAAGCGATATGGGTGAGATCATTAAAGCTACCCATGACTATTAAACATCCGCCAAAAGTAAATTCGTAAAAACCATGCAAAGTGGGTTTTAAGGTATCCTTCCAAATTGACATTCTGATTTCGTGTGATTGGCGTGGCCATTTCTTTAATAGTCGCTCTGATTTCCCATACACAAAATCTCACTTACTCTGGGCAAAATAAATGTATGATTTATATTATTGGTCAGTTTAGGGTAGGTATTGTTATTTTTAAGTTTATGGTCGATGTTGAGAATATTTTAAAATTTATGGGTGAGTTTAGGGTAGGTATGGTTATTTTTCAGTTTATTGTACATTTTGAGAATATTTTAAAATTTGAAATCTAACTCATGATTTTTGGATTCAGAAATATTCTTAATATCTACCATCAATTTAAATTTGGCAAATGAACACTAAACTAAATAAAACTTCATTAGCATAAATAAAAAATCCTTAAATAATTTTATATATATATATAAAAAATCACAATTCAAATGAAGCGAATTGGCTTCATGAGTTTTAATTAAACTTGATGAATCCTATAAATAAAATTCCAAGTCCACGGGACAGGTTTTGTTTTAAAGTGGCAACATTAATGAAAAGTTAAGAGGGTTGATTTATGATGGGAAATCATAATTCAAATTTGCTTTATTTATTCAAAATTGCTTTATGCGAAGCTAAGACACCAATGTCCCAAGAACTAGAAGAGATGAAGGAGATGCAAGATAAAGGAAGTTGAAAGGTCGTAGAGAAAAAAAACGCTACAGCACCAATCTCGCCAAGAAAGATGAGGAGCCAGACAATTAAAACTAAGAAAATTATAGGTCAAAGGAACCCATTTGGTTGAGTAGACAATTATCACTATCTTCATCATCATCATCATAAATTTTAATTTTCTATAAATTATTTATATAAATAAAAATAGATAATATACGGAAAAAAAAAATAATAAAATAGTAAATTTGATTACGGGAATAATCTCAAGAACTCCATATGCTTTGAATTATGGTGAGCGTAACTTTCATTTATGAGTTTGACTTCTTTCATTGAACAAACTTGATATTAGCATAAATTTCATTTATGAGTTTGGATTTTTTCATTGAACAAACTAAGCTGGACTCCAATCTTATTTTAGAAAATAAAAAATTAAGTAACATAAAAGGACTCTCTGTTGACTTTACTTCATTCTCTTTGGTGTCTATATTCAAGGCCATAAACTGCATCCATCCATTTTGAATAAAGAGATATAAATGGTTTCCTTGTTTATATATATATGTAAATTTATTTTTATTATGGATTAAAGATATAAATTATTTTTCCCTTATATGTAAATTTTATGTAATTTTTTTTATTAGGGATTAACTCTAGTTATAAAAAATATATTTTACCTATTTTATTAGCAAATAGGTTCTAACCAAGTGGAAATCAACTTTTAATCCTCGACTAAAACTTTGTTAAAAATTTATTTTACTTACATCTCAAAAGACATATCATGGATCTAAAAGATATCTAAAAAATACTGAACTATACTGTAATAATCTATATTCAAACATAGTAAACAACTTAATAATCTATATTCAATGATAGTAAACAACTTAATCGTAAGAGATTTTGTCACCTTCTTAAAAACAAAATCAGGTTTACTAGATGAAATGCTTCAATTTCAAAGTAGCTTTCTTCATGGACCTAACTTACCAGCATGTTGTGTGTTCACAAATGAATTGGATGTTGACTTGAGGCCCTTTTGAGGTACATTTCTTTTGTCAAATGATCCTAAAACTTGAAATTCACTAAAAATTTACCTCCAAATTGCTTATTTTCTATGTCGGTTCTTAGTTTGTAGTATATTTTAAGCTATAAGTGAGATTTGTTTCCTGCAATTTTGTTGTTTGTTTGAAATTCCCATCACTTGTTTCAAAAATACCAAGCCCCCTCGCACACAACCCCAGGAACTGAGTGGCGTTCTGTAGTGGCGACTACGACCGTAATTTTTCACTTCTCTCCCCAAGTTTTGACGTGCTGACAGGAAATACTTGAACCTCCGCATCAACAATTCTTGAAGATAGTTCCACGGAAAAAATAAATCAACGAGGAGCAGACTTGTATTTACCAAAAAGGCTACGATTTTTCCGTCTGGACAAATATCATGGGTGCCAAGTGCAGCTGTAGTTGCTTCGCCTCTGCCATGCGAATCGAGGGCAGAAAGGTGGTATCCGAGTCGGAATCTTTGTGTCAGAGATTCAAAAGGCGTATGAAACCGAAAATCAAAAACCAGTGTTCCAAGCCAGCCGCTTTCACAAATTATGCTGTCGAGATTTCCGAAGAGGTTAGAAGTATCTCCAAAGCAGATTTCCAAAGAAGAACAGGTTGCCGTGAAAAAATCGGATCGCTGGTGGTGTGTTCGAGTCGCGAAGGCGTTGAAGTTTGTTGGAACTACTACACCTACATGCAGACTCTCAGTTATAGCATGCAACTACATGCGTCTACATGCAACTGCATGCGGACTCTTAGTTAAAGCATGCAACTACATGCAACTACTACACATCTACATGCGGACTCTTAGTTAGAGCATGGGATTGCATGCAAGATTCCTTTTGCATGATTTACTCCTTGATATGCTCCTTTTTTAACTCCGCAACTGACTAGTTATCTCTGGAACTTGTTGTAGGTGTCGAGTCTTCTCATTGATCACCACTATAGTTCATTACTTTGGGATCTTCACCCACTATAGTTCATTACCTTGGGATCTTCACCAGTAATGCTATATCATGAGCATTGTAACATATTTTCTAATGAATCATTCTTTTCTTCTTTCGATTTTCTTTTAGTGTTTTTGCTCTGCAAAGCTGTGTGTTCAACCTTTTCTAGCTAGATTCATCTGTGCAGGTTTTCTAACACATTTACAAAGTTCCCAAAGGTAAGGCTTCAATTTTTAGCATATACCAGCGGTCATTTGTATTGGATATATTTAATCGGGAGGATTGTGTGGCTAATGTTGTCCCTCTGTGCTATTTTTGTCTGGCAGGAGCATACCCGAAATGGACCGAAGGTTTCTCAAGAGCCTCTCCAAAGAAGTCATGCAAAAGATACCAAAACGCCAGTAATCTCGCAGGAAAAGAAAAGTTGCAGGCACGATATCGAGAGAAACCGAGCAACCATCTAAATCTGGTGGCACCTCCTCTGCAGAGGATTCAAAGAGCAATAAACTGCTCAAATTGATTTCTTTTCGTAGGAAGATAAGTTTTATTGGTAGCAAACATCGAGAGAAAAAATCCACTCACATCTCAGAGCTGCTGTCCCCACACATGAATAATACTACACCTAATTCCTAGCCTAAAAAGCTTAGTATGCTGACAAAAAGAAACGGAGCCATAACAAGCGAAGACGATAGATACAATGCTGCTATAAATTTATCAGTTTTGATTATAATCCTAACATGCCTGGTGCTGTTTTCAAACAAGATCATAGCCATTGTGTGTACTTCCATGTGGTGGTATTTACTTCCCAGCGTCCTTAACAGAAGAAATGTGAGCATGAGGACGAGCAAGTCGAGCAGGTCTTAACAGTGGAAGATAAGCCGTTAAAAGACGACACAGGAAATTTTCCGAGATTGAGATTGTTTGGCGATGTTAGCAGTGCAATCGAGTGAAATGAGCCTCAAACAATTGAATATTATGTTAAAATTAATTTTATATATATATATATATATATATATATATATATATATATTAATTAAATGTTTCACATACATTAAAATATATATTAAATGTTTCATATACATTAAAAAATAAAGAAAAACAGTACAATAAAATAAGGTGATTGGTTCCCGAGTATGTTTTAATATAGTTTTTGTTTGGCTAAGAGCTGGTTTTCCTAGGACATAAGGAAACAGGCCCAAGACTGAGAGGCAAGGCCAAGACTAGAGACATCTTGCACAAGTAAAAGCATGCTCCCTTAGGGGCCACCAGCAGGTTATTCCAAGTGACTTGGTTTTCCTTGAATAAGGGCCAATCTAATAGCTAGAGATAGTTGTCCTGGTTTGACAACTGAGTTATGATAGGTTTTCCGGCATGTGAAAAAAATGAAAGAAGGTGATGGGTAATAAAATGATGATGATTATGATTAACGTTTATTATAATTAATATGGTCTATATGGTTTATGGGACCTTGTGAATGTGAGATTAATTGAAATTTTTTAACATTTTATTTCTATAATCTAAAAGAAGCCAAAGAAGCCTATCTAGTACTTTTGCTTGCTAAAAGGTTAGTAGTGTAGAAAATATTTTGAAAAATAGAATGGATGTGAGTAAGAGTTGGGTATCCAAGAGAAAGAGTTTTTCTATTCAACCCTCTTACTATTGCAGAGGTGATAAACTCTTTCAGCCTAAGGTGTCTTGGGAATACAACCAATGCCCCGTCTCACTTTGAAGCTCATGAGAATTAGAACTCAAATTCTCAACCAATATATGTATATGTGTGTGTGTGTGTGATGGGAGCTTGAATTATTATGTGATAATTAAAATTAGAGAAATATATAAACAAAGAAAAAGGAAGAGGATTGAAAATCAAAATTATCCATGATCCATTATCTTTGCATTTCAATATTTTCTTGTCAATTTATCGCATTAACATAGCAGTTGCTTAGGAGTGTCCCAAAAAAACGAAGGGCGCACACTAAAAAGATGGCCAAGATGATAAAATCCAGGATGGAGGGAAAACCAAGGACGAAAGTACAAACGAGTCAATAGTTATGATAACCTAGAAGGTAAATAAAATTATTCAAAGAGAGTGACCCGGGTACTTAAGAGCGATTTGAATAGTAGTGGGACCCGTATTAGTTTATGAAATTGAAATGCCTGAAACTTGATTGTTTGTTAAATTGCATTTCCAAAACTTACTGAGCTAGCAGGTATTCGAGAAAGTGGGCGTGAGTGGGACCAACTTTCTAATAGATATGCGCAATATGATATGACATCATCTCGGAGAATCAACATTCGAAAGTTCAATGAAATTATAATTAAGAAGCTTCAACCTCCCCGGGTTCTCATGCGCAAGAATGGAATGAAGGTAAAGGGGCCTACCTATACATGTCTCCCTAGAAAGAAATGAATGAAATGCTCCAAAGATAGTGGGGTTGAAGTGGCTCCAAGATCAAGGAATGAATAACCATTGAAAAAAACCCAACAACAGTGACCCATGTACACACACCATGTAGAATGGATAATTATTTGTCCCATGATTTGTAAATGGGTGCAACTAAGAGATGAATAGTAGGGTGAAAAGGATTGATTTAGCTCAGTCATAGCAAATGCGAAATGCCAAAAGGACCAGAGGTAAAGCCATGGATAGGAGTATTTTCACCATTGCTACTAGATTCTTTGTGATTTTCCTTTGCTTTAGGGTTTTCTTTGATCATTTAAAACTTCAAAAGTTACAGGTGTATGACAAATCATAACAAGCAAAAACCAAGAACTTTATAGAGCAAAGCACTTATGTAGAGTATAAAAATAAAATTTATGATGAGAAAGAGGACACTTTCGTGAACATGATTATGACTTTAAAAGGAAAACTGTTCACTTTATTACTCTACCTGCATCCGAGAAACAAACAGAAAATAAAACTAACTAAACTAGTTCTACTCTTATCCTAATTGCATGAGCAGACTAAAAATAGGTGAAATCGTACTTCCAATGTAACCATTCAAGAACTTTATATCTTACATGTACATACACATCAAATATTAGTAACCAAAACACAAATATAATGAAGGTAACAAAAGTAAACCTGAATGCAATATATAAATCTATTGCTAACTTATTTACAAAAAGAAGCTTATTTACAATTACTTTCTCTTGAATATTTTCCCCCATCCAAATCTCTATTCGATCATAGAAATATGGATGGATATGAATTAATAGTTGAAGTCGTTTCAAGGGATGGGAAGGTAATAGGGAAAGCTAAAATGATGCATTTTTAAGTGATGGATCATGCATAACATAGTTAGTATTATGCACATATGATGAAATATCTACAATCTTATATATAAATGAACCTTCCAAATAACTTTCAAATGGATCAATGAAGTGTGGATAGAGGTTTAGTGAATCTATCAGAAGATATTTGATTGAGTAAGATGGTTGGTCATATGGTGAAGGTACACTCTTGAGCGTCAATTTTTGTTGGCAATGCCTTTCAGAAAAAAGAAAAAAATATTGATAAGACATGAACATCAGACGAAATTTGAAAAGCAGAAGCTCCAGATTCTCATGACTAATGCTTGGAAGTTCAATTTCATCTTCTTCCGCTAATGCGCCTCGCAAGTGTTCAATACCAGATTGTTGAATATGCTAGCATAAGATATCCAAGAATTGAAAATGAAAGAAGACAATAAATCAGAGAATAATCATAACAAATGAAGCAAAAATAATAAAATGAAATCATTATTTACACTAACTTTACAGTTGATGTTACAACGCAATTGAGACTTGTTTGACGTAATTGTTTCTTCACAAGAATTAGCGAAAATAATACAACTAGAACATTTACCAACGTTAACTTATGAATAACAGAGAGGATCAAGGTTATGATTAGGAATGGAAACTTGAAGATTGTTAAAACCATAAATGGGAATGGAAAAGTCATCGTGATTTAATGGAACTTCAAAGTGAGGCTCTTGAATAGAGATATCAGTAAGTGGAGAGTCATCATTTTGAAACATAAAAGAATTATCAAGAGTGGGAGAAATTGATAAGACCTGAATTGATTCAATGTCCTCTGACTCTAAATAATCATAAATAACTTGAATAATTTTATTAGTATTCTCTTCTTTTCCATAAGATGTATCAGAACAAGAAAAATTATTGAGCGTATTTTTAGAATTGTCGAAAGAATGATAATTGAAATTTTCTTTTCCTTGATCAAAACTAATTGACATTCATCATTTACAATATTTATATCAACTCCTCTATTTTTTTCGAATATCAAGGAAATGAATTGTTATTAGCAAAAACATTAGGGTAAAGAGAGAAGTGAGAATTGAAAGAATTGAATCTGAAAATTTCTCTCTTTGCAGACTCTTGTGCATTTTCTCCAATGCAAATTTTAGATTCATGATTATTTATTTGGCTGATAATACTTTCTTGAAGATTGAGACTTAGCTACCTCATATTTTGTGTCTTATCAACATGGAAAAATTCATAAAATTCTATGGCAACATGCACTTTATTGGAATCTTCAATTTGTGCTTTTGTTTGTTGATTTGCTTATTGCAGAATTGATTTTATTACATGTTGATTTTTAGATTCATTGGAAGTTGATTCTTCATGTTTAATTCCCATTCCTTGAATCTAATTGTCAAGTGATCATGTGATCAGTATTTAGATCAAAAATCAATCTACTTAGAATTGCTCAAAACATGAATGACTGCGTCTGTCTTGGTGATACGATCCCAACACAACTCATTTCACACAAAACAGAGCTCATATGAGGAAGATATTGCATTCTGTTCACTTTGCAAAATGAAAGAATTTTGCAAAAAAAAAAGTACAGTCACTACACAGTTAGTAGTCCATACCACTGACATGACAAGTGATTGGGCAGATTAAAGGGTTGGTTAACAGCTAATGGGGTCTCACCATGGGGAGCAATCTGGTTGGCTGCAATGTGGTGAGTTGCCATTAATTTATTGGTTGGAGGATGAACCAATGAAGAGGAGACATGTTGCAAGCCCAGAGGCGCCACGTGTCCCTCCCTAGTGGCCAGACATCATCGGTGCACTATAGCAAAATTTTATGGCAGGTCATCCGAGTCAAACCCACAACCTCACCCATACAAAGCCAATGTCTTACCACTAAACCGCGTTGATGGTTCTTAACCTACTACAGTCATAAGTTCTATTTAGCATCTAAACTATTGGCGTTGGGGTAAGGAGGGAGCCAACCACCTTCCATGTGACCACTACCACGAAACCATCAGCCAACATTTAAGCATAACGCGCTCTTAATTTGCTAATCATGACTAACAACTAATTAAACTATGCTTAGCATTTAATTAATGCACAGTTAGGTTGGAGGGTTTTTGGAAAATCTGATAAACTTAGGAATTCCCATGTTTTAGTGGAGTTTTCCTAAGGGAAACTTCTTTTGCCATAACTTTTGCAATTTTCGACCAAATTGGGAGCAGAAAAAGTCATTCCTAGATGATTTTGATGTTCTTAGCACATTGAAGCAGGTTTCAGGAGTAGTAGAGCATTGTAAGCAACACTTTTTTCCATTTTGAGCTAATACAGAGGCCCAAGCCATGGAAGATGAACCAAGGAGATGTAGCCCAAGAGGGGTGAACTCCTTCATCAAAACACTTTGTTAAGTGTTCATTTTGATGGTTTGTTGTACATTTGCTTGTTGTTGTTCAACACTTGATTTACATGCTAGTTTTCTCATGAATTTGACATAAAACTTGACAAAATTTACCTATTCATTCACAAACACCATAAAGGAAACATATGCACATGAAGCAAATGATAAGAAATTATTTTTTAATTCTGAAGTTGAAATTAGCACAACAAAACTAACATTCAACAACAGATCAAGTTTGTATTAGAGCAAAGGTTATTTTCTTGATTGCTTGAGTTTTTTGCAAGTAGGGTTTTAATTGCTGCAAGTTTTTGATGCCTACAAGGTTAAAGTTGCAGAGAGGAGAAGGTAAACTATTGGTTGCAAATCCTGAGGTAATGCCCAGAAAAAGGAGAGCCATAATATCCACCTAAAGTTTCAATCCCAGCTGCAGTTGGAGCACCTCAATTTTTACCTTCAATTAAGATTAAGGAGGTGCAAGGAGTTCTACAGTCATAAGTTCTTAACCTACTACAGTCACAAGTTCTATTTAGCATCTAAACTATTGGCGTTGGGGTAAGGAGGGAGCCAACCGCCTTCCATGTGACCACTACCACGAAACCATCAGCCAACATTTAAGCATAACGCGCTCTTAATTTGCTAATCATGACTAAAAACTAATTAAACTATGCTTATCATTTAATTAATGCACAGTTAGGTTGGAGGATCTTTGGCAAATCTGATAAACTCAGGAATTCCCATGTTTTAGTGGAGTTTTCCTAGGGGAAACTTTTTTTGCCATAACTTTTGCAATTTTCGACCAAATTGGGAGCAGAAAAAGTCATTCCTAGATGATTTTGATGTTCTCAGCACATTGAAGCAGGTTTCAGGAGTAGTAGAGCATTGTAAACAACACTTTTTTTCCATTTTGAGCTAATACAGAGGCCCAAGCCATGGAAGATGAACCAAGGAGATGTAGCCCAAGAGGGGTGAACTCCTTCATCAAAACACTTTGTTAAGTGTTCATTTTGATGGTTTGTTGTACATTTGTTTGTTGTTGTTCAACACTTGATTTACATGCTAGTTTTCTCATGAATTTGACATAAAACTTGACAAAATTTACCTATTCATTCACAAACACCATAAAGGAAACATATGCACATGAAGCAAATGATAAGAAATTATTTTTTAATTCTGAAGTTGAAATCAGCACAACAAAACTAACATTCAACAACAGATCAAGTTTGTATTAGAGAAAAGGTTATTTTCTTGATTTCTTGAGTTTTGTGCAAGTAGGGTTTTAATTGCTGCAAGTTTTTGATGCCTACAAGGTTAAAGTTGCAGAGAGGAGAAGGTAAACTATTGGTTACAAATCTTGAGATAATGCCCAGAAAAAGGAGAGCCATAATATCCACCTAAAGTTTCAATCCCAGCTGCAGTTGGAGCACCTCAATTTTTACCTTCAATTAAGATTAAGGAGGTGCAAGGAGTACCAGAAGCTGAGCTTGAATCCAAAGCCATCATGTTTGGAGCAGTAGAGATTGAAGGTCTTTTAGAAGATGAAGCTTTCAAGAAATCTTCCTATGAATTAACTAACATGGTTAGAGTCCTCTATGAAGAGAGGAATACTAGAATGGTTGGAGAGAGTTCTAAGTCCCCATATGGAGAGGGAAAGTCAGAAGATAAAAAATATGAAAAGAAGGATTGAAAGGGCAACAGAGGAAACCCTCCTCAATATCCACCATCTTCCTCATCATCTTCATCATCCTCATCATCTCAAACAACATCATCTTCCACTTCCACCACAAAAACTATTCATACTCATTCAAAAACCCCAAAAGAAAAAACTCCCTTACTCAAATTGGACATTAAGTTTGAAATTCCCATGTACAATGGCGAGGTCAATGCAGAAAAGTTAGACCATTGGATTTGACTATTGGAGGTTTATTGCAGAATTAAGAACCTTCAAGAATATGACATAAAAATCAAGTTGGCTTCATTGAGACTAGAAGGAGCAACACTAGTTTGGTGGGAAGCAAAGACTCAAGAGGAAATCTGAATTCATGGTAAGATATCCATTTCTTGGGTTGAATTTGTTTCTTCAATTAAAAGGCAATTTTATCCTTTAGCCTCTACAGAAAAATCCATTATGTGTTGGAAAATTTTTAGGAAACTCAAGGGCCAAATAGTTCACGACTATATCGAGGAGTTTATGAAAAGGGATTTGTTGTTAGGAGTAAACTTGAATTCCCAAAACACTCTCTTGAAATATAATAGGGTTTTACATTCCTACTTAAAACACACTATCCTTATGTTCAATCCAAGTGATTTGGATGAGGTATGTTTGCACCCCACATAGCTTGAAGCAAAAGGAAAGAACATTCCGGAAGAGGGCAGTAAGAAGAAGCCATTCAAGGGTAAGGAGAAAGAGAATGGTGGAAAATGGAAAGGAAAGAAGAATGCAAGTGTAAAGAAAGAAGGGGAGAAAACTATATGCCAACATTGTTCCAAAGTGGGGCATGATCAAACCCACTATTGGAAATTACATCCCTGAACTAAGGCCTAAGAAACCAAGAAATAAGGGGAAACAAAAGACAATCACTACCACACAACATGATCTTGGATCTGATCCTGGTGATGGACTAAGACTTCAGCATGGTCACAAAAGGAAAGGAAGCTATAGCAAGAATTAGTTCCTCACATAGTCACAACAACACTCTAAATGAATAATCAAGGATAGAATTCTTCCATGTAAGGGTAAATTCAAAACATAGAAAGATTGATGCATTATTTGATAGTGGATCACAATCGAACTTAATTTCAGAAGACTTGGTCAAAAATCATAAGCCATATCCCTTGGGTTGTATAGCCAATAATGCAAATTTACAGGTTACAAGAAAATGCTTATTCAAGTTTGCCATTACTGAAAAATTCATTGATGAAGTTGTGTTAGCTGTAGTTCCACTTGACTTCTCAGGAATCATTTTGGGAAGCCCATATTTGTATGATAAGAAAGCAGTCTTTTGCGCCATGGGAAAAATACCAATTGCTCAAGGATGGAGTGGAGTATATTGTGAGAGCCCATTGCAAAATGTTAAACATTTCTTTCGTTAATGCAGGGCAGATGAAGAGACTAGTAAATGCATGTAGAAATTTTGTACTTATCATGATCAAGAAAAAGAATGATATAGATTATCAATCTTTTGAAGGTTGTGATGAGAAGTTAAAATCTGATTTGTTTGATGTGGTAAGGAAGCATGGCGAGATCTTTCAGGAACCAAAGGGGTTACCTCCCAAGAGGGGAATTCAATGTGAGATACAGCTGCAAAAGGATGTTCCACTTCCAAACGTTGGCATGTATCGCATGTCGATCATGGACAACATGGAAATAAAGAAGAAAATTCAAGAATTGTTGAACAAAGGTATCATATGCCCATCTACTTTTCCATGTGGTTCACCCTTTGTTTTGGTGCCAAAGGAGGACAGGACTTGGCGCATTTGTGTGGATTTTTGAGCACTGCATAAGATAATGATAAAGAATTGCTATCCACTCCTAAGAATTGATTATTTTCTTGATCAGATGAGGTATGAAAAGTATTTCACTAAGTTAGACTTATGAAGTGGTTATCATCAAGTTAGAATAGTTGAAGAGGACATTTGCAAAACCACATTTAAAACTAAACAATGATTGTTTGAGTGGCTTGTTATAGCCTTTCGGTCTTACAAATGCTCCAGCTACTTTCATGAGAGTTATGAATGATGTATTGAAACCATTTCTAGATGATTTTGTCATTCTTTACTTATATGATATTCTCATATTTAGCAAATCTAGAGATGAATATGTCATGCATGTGAACAAAGTACTTGATGTCTTGAGAAAAGAACAGTTGTTTTTAAAGATGTCAAAGTGTGCATTTGGAAAGACTTCTTTAGTGTAGTTGTGACACATTGTTGGAGGAGGTGAGATGAAGATAGACCCCTCTAAGGTTGAGCTCATTGTGAATTGTCCCAAGCGCAATATAGTTACCGAGGTAAGAAGCTTTCTTGGGGTAGCACAATATTGGACGAAATTTATTGCTAATTTTTCTTCCATTGCAGCACCACTACATGCATTGATTAGTGTCAAGAAAGTATTCCATTGGGGAGATGTACAACAAAAATCATTTGATGGTTTAAAACAAAAGATCATTTCAACAACGGTATTGGATCTTCTATATCTTAGACAACCATTTGAGATTCAAACGGATGCTAGTTATTACGCCATGGGAGCAGTTCTTATGCAACATCGTAAGCCCATTTCATTTCATTCTGAAATTTTTAATGGTGTTGTGACTAACTATCACACTTATGACAAAGAACTTTATGCATTGGTACAAAGTATTAAAAAATGGAAACACTACTTGACGGGGAAGGAAACCATTATCCATACCGACCATCAACCATTTCAGTACTTATAGTCAGAGCCAAAGTTGCAACAATCACGACACTTCAGATGGATGGGTTTTCTACAACAGTTTCATTTCCTTATCAAATACAAAAATGGAATCTACAATAAGGTAACTGATATGCTTTCTGTGCCTATTGTAAATTCATCTATTATACTCAAGCATAATTATGTTTTACATGAAAGCTACATTGAGAAATATGCATATGATAATGGCTTTCAAAATGTGTATGCAAGCTTGAGGAAAGGAAACCAAATTGAAGAGTTAGATTACTGTGTACATAACAATTTGTTGTATCACTTGGACAAGTTATGTATTCCACAAGGAGAAAGAAACAATATCATAAGGGAGGCACGCACTTCATTTATTCCTGGACACTTTTCTATAGGCAAGACAGTAGCAAATCTCCAAAGGTATTGTTATTGGCCACGCATGTTTGATAATGTATCTCATTTCATTAGAGGATGTTCTTTGTGTGCAATAAGTAAGCCTAGCAATAGGAAACTAGGATTGTACACTCCAGTTCTAGTACCTTCACGTCCATGTGATAGTATGTCAATGGATTTTGTAGGAGGTCTTCCATTGTCAAGGAAAGGTCATGATTACTTACATGTAGTTTTAGACAAGTTCAAGAAGATGTGTATTCTAATGCCATGTAAAAATAAGATTACAGCTGAACAAACAACTCATCTTTTTTTTCAAAATATTTGGGTTCATTTTGGTCTTCCTACTTCCATTGTAAGTGATCGAGATTCTCGATTTCTTTGGAATTTTTGGTCAAATTTGTGGGACATGATGGACACTAAGTTGAAGAAGAGTACAACCTTTCATCCGCAAATAGATGGACAAATCGAGGTAGTCAACATGATATTCATTCATCTTCTTAGTGGATATTGCAGCAAACAGCCCAAGTTATGGGATGAATACTTTCATTACATAGAACATGCGTACAATAGGGCAAAGCATTATTCCATAAACACATCGCCATTTGAGGCATGTTTTGGGTACTTTCCAAGATTCCCATTGGAATTCATCTTTGAGAAATATGTCACCATCAATGGTCATAGCGACATTGATAAGGCAAGTAAATTAATTGAGAAAAGTCAGTTGATACATCACACGATGCAAGAACAACTTGAGAAAAGTCAAAGCATTTACAAGGCAAGGCATGACAAACACCATGTCGATCATAAATTTCAAGTTGGTGATGAAGTTTGGTTATATATTAGCAAAGAAAGACTTCAAGGGGAAGGTAAAAGGTTGAAGCCAATCTGTTAAGGTCCTTTTAAAATTATGGAAAAGATTGGTAACAATGCATTTAAGCTAGATTTGCCTCCTTATATGCAAATATATTATGTTGTTAATCTTGAGAATTTGAGATTATTTGAGCCTCCTTTCATTGATGATAAAGGAGAGCATGTTCAACTGACATCAATAGATGATTTCTCACCAGAATATCTTGATGAACTTCAGCAAGATCTCATACTTGACAGAAGAACCAGAAATTCAAAGAGAGGGAATGTCGAATACCTTCAAGTGGGACTCAAGGGACAAAATTCTTCTAAGGCCAAATGGATGTAGATCGAGAAGGTGAGGGAGATGTACCCTCACTTGTTGAGCAATTGATAGTATATTTTGGGGTCTAAAAGGCTTCTAGTGGGGAGGAATGATTAGGTGATCAAGATTTACTTCAAAAATCAAAGTGCTCAAAATCGCTCAAAACCTAAACGACCACGTTCATCTCGGCGATATGATCCCAAAGTAACTTGCTTCACTCAAAACAGAGCTCATAAGAGGAAGATATTGTGTTCTATCTGCTTTGCCAAATAGAAGAATTTTGTAAAAAAAGGTACAGCCACTGCATAGTCAACAGTTCATATTGCTGACGTGGTAGGTGACTAGGCAAGTCAAAGGGTTGGTTAACAGCTAATGGGGTCTTACCAAGTGGTGCAATCTAGTCCGTCTACAGTGTGGTGAGTTGGCATTAATTTATTTGTTGGAGGATGGACCAATGAAGAGGAGACATGTCGCAAGCCCAAAGGCTGCGACATGTCCCTCCCTAAAGGCCAGACATCATTGGTGTGCTATAGCAAAATTTTATGGTAGGTCAACAACCGGCGACCTCGCCCATACAAAGCCAACGTCTTACCACTACACTGTGCTAATGGTTCTTAACCTACTACGGTCATAAGTTCTATTTAGCATTTAAACCATTGGCCTTTGGGGAAAGGAGGGACCCATCCCCATAGGCCAACCCCCTCCCATGTGACCACTACCACGAAACCGTTGTTGAGCAGTTAAGCATAACTGCATGCTTAATGTGTTAATCATTATTAACAACTAGTTAAATTGTGCTTATCATTTAATTAATGTGCAGTTCAGTTGGTTGGTTTTTGGTGGATCCAATAAATTCACGTATTCCCCCATTTTTGGCGGGATTAACTGGAGTTCTCTAGTTTTAGAGTTTTCCTCAGGGAAACGTTTTTTGTCGTAAATTTGCAATTTTCAACCAAATTGGGATCAGAAAAAGTCATTCCTAGATGATTTTGATGTTTTGAGCACATTGAGGTAGGTTTCAGGAGAAGTAGAGCATTATAAACAACACTTTTTTCCATTTTGAGTTAATACAGAGGCCTAAGTCCTAGAAGCTGGACCAAGGAGATGTAGACCAAGAGGGGTGAACTCCTTCATCAAAACACTATGTTAAGTGCTCATTTTGATGGTTTGCTGAACATTTGTTTATTTCTATTTAGAACTTGATTTACATGCTATTTTTCTTATGAATTTGACATAAAACTTGACAAAATTTACCTGTTCATTCACAAACACCATAAAGGAATCCTATGCACATGAAGCAAATGATAAGCAATTGTTTCTTAATTCTAAAGTCGAAATTAGCACAAAAAAACTAACATTCAACAATAGATCATCAAGAGCTTCCAAGCTTTGTGATTGTGGATTAACAACATGAGAGAGAACATCATGATCTTCAAAAACTTGTTTCAAGGATTCTTTAGGATCATCTTGAACATTGTAAGTAGTATTTACAAGATGAAGGAATTTACCATACATGGATGATGCAATGTCATGATGATCAACATGTGCATCTTCAATATGCAAATTTCAATCCTGTTAATAGAAACATTTGGTGACTCATAAAAGCTTGAGAGTGTTTGATATGGATTTGGAATACAAGGAATAGAAACTAGATTTCTACACTAGCTTGTTAACTGAAATTTAGGAGGAAAAACTTCAAATTGAAATTGAAAACAATTTAATTTGAATCTAATCAAAAAATCATCTAAATAATCACCTTAAAATTGATGAAGATCCTTAAGTTGATTACATGCCTTTTCATAGTCATAATTCTAAAAGGAAGGCATGGAAATTTTTACAAGCTCGTCCGAAGTGCGAATGGTGTCAAATGGTAATGATTTACACTAGTATTTAGCCAATCCTGTCAAAGTGAGAGTGAACATCATACACATCACACTTTTCTCAATATCAAAATTATTACAATTTAAAATTAATTGAAGATCATGATTGAAATTAGAGATATTCTTCTTATCATTAAAATTTGTCTTTGACAAGAGATTTACTACTTGAATTGGAGTGGAGGTAGGTGGAAGTCTAGTGAAGAAGACCAAAGATATCACTTAAGAGGAGCCATTGTAATGAAATAAAACTTTTTGAAACACAAAATATTTAAAGAAACAATTTATTGTAGGTCCTCCTTCTAGTGCCCAAAATGTTGATGGCAAAAAATGACCTCATCAATGTTTGGGAAGGTCACCCAGCCTGAGTCCCAAATCCAACTCTTATATGTTTAAATAATGCCTCTGTCTTGTTATATTGTTTCCAATTACACCCTCTCTTTCCCTGTTGATTTTTGTTGTTTCTATTTCCTACCACCACAAAGAAAGATATCAGATCTACTCCCTTATAGAGATCTTGCAGGAAATCGACCCTTAGGTTGAATTGAGGGCTCAGCCAAGCCACACCTAAATTTTTCCACTAGATGATGGAACATTTAGGAATGTAGTGATTAATCTAAATGAAAATCTACAATAATATGCAAGTGATAGAAAATAAATCTATCTCGATTATAAAGATGTAGAGCAAAGCACTTAAATTGATGGGGATTTTATATGTCTCTTTTATGATGACTACTAGGCTAATGAAATAGTTCTAATAGTTGAAAGTGTTATTACAAAACATGTTGTGTTTATAGTTATTAAAACAATAAATTATTAGCTATCAAAACTAGGATAATTCTTAATGAATTATAATAGAAATTAAAATAAATTTTGATGGTAGATTTATGAGTAAATAGTTACTTAGAAATCCAATTTAAGCACTTGATAAAACAAGGAAATAGATAACATATCTATGAAACATTAGATTAGATAGCTAATCTAGAATAAAACCATTTCAAAATTGAGATTTAAGAAGTACACTTGAGGAGGAGTGAAGCTGGTAGGAGAAGAACTTCGAGGAGAAAAATACTGGGAATGGAAGGAGGTGCCATCTCTTGGGATATTTCTATTTTATTCAAGATATCAAGCTCCATATTATTTTCCTTCTAGTCATCTGGGGACCATTATTCTAATAGAATCATCTCTCTAATATTTTGTTTGATAATATTCCACACCATTCATGTAGCTTCCTTTTGCTTCAGGAATACTCTCTTGTTATGTTCCTTCCATAACATCCATAGTGAAATAATCCACAAATCAACATAGGTTAACTAGGTGTGCCATGGTTTCTTCTTGGTTATCATAGAGATGAAAAAATGAAGGCCCTTGGTAACCTTTTTTCTTAATCTAATCCCATGCAAGTAATATTCTCCTCCCTATTAGCAACATAAAATGTGCAACTTTCTACCAAAAGTGGCTTGTCTAGATTGTCTTCCATAAACTCCCTCTATGCATATTTTGAGACCCATCCAAAAAAGAATAAGCTTCTTTAAATGTAAACATCCCTTTTATTTGGTAACCCCAATGGATTTTATCCTAATCTTGTGTTATTATAATTTTACATTCCTAAAGCTCTTTATTTAGAGTTTCTCAAGAAAGCATATCTTGGTGATCTAGCCAATACTCCCAATCCTCCCTAGTTTTAAAATTTTTCCAAAGGGAGAAGTTTTGGTTTAGTTTCCAAAATTCCACTACCTTCATACCCGAGTGCTCCATAGTAAATATTCTCAATTCTCGAATATCTTCCCTATCTCCCAAACAAGGGCATTGTTTCCAAGCATCTTTTTAGAAGAGAGTAGTATGACCATTCTCGATTTCCAAAAAGGTGCAGCCTTGCACTAGGATTCTATTTGATTATTCCCAATTCCAAATTGAAGATCCCATGGGGAAGATTGTAGCCCGAAATTTATTAGAATGGGAAGAGGAATTACTATACTTTCTATCCCATATTCTTTCCATAGTTCTTCATCTCTATATAGCCAGCACCACCATAACTTTTCCCAAAAGATTTATTCATAGACTTAGTATTTCTTAGACCTAATCACCCTGCTAACTTTGGGATGCATAATTTACCCCATGCCACATGTGCCCATTTCTTGGCTTTCTTTGTACCTCACCATAATAATTCTTTGAAATAGGTGATGATATCCCTATAGACGAGTTTAGGGGCTGCAAAAAATGATAGTTGGTATACTGGTAGAGCTTGAAGAACCAATTTAGATAGTACCAATATGCCTTTGAAGTTCAAGGACATAGATGCTCAACTGTTTAACTTATTAGTGATATTTTGAAGAATTGCTTGCCAACATGATGCTCTCAAGGATTTTGTCACCAATGGTATCCCAAAATATTTGGTTGGAAGGCTACTAATATGACCCACACCAAATGGCATTGAATTGAGCCACCTATGTTAAAGACATATATTATGGATTTTTCTCCTTTCATAATAGTGCTAGAATCAACCATAAAATCTAAGCAGATATTTTTTGAGGCTCCCGATTAATGAAGAGAAGGCGATAAAAAGAGCATGATTTGATTTACAAATTGTTGATGCAATGGGAAAATCATTCTTAAAGAGTCAGATTCATTTTATGACACTGTGGTCACAAGTAGCTTTGAGATAATGGCCCACACCCTCAGCAACCAAAATGAAAAAAAAGAGAGAGAGGAGGTCACCCTACCTTAGGCCACGGGAAGGATTACAAGTCATGGTAGGAGACCCATTTAGGAGGATGGAGAAAAAGGATGTTGAGATAAGAGACATGATCTAGGAAATCCATTGAGGGGAAAAACCAAAAGCATAAAGGACCTGGACAAGGTAGTCCCAATTTTACCTATCATAAGGTTTATAAAGATCCCTCTTATTGAGAATTCCAAGCTTCTTGAATTTCTTGAGGGAATGGATGACTTCACGGGATGCTACTATCCCATCCTTTATATGTTGGCCTTCCATAGTGTTGGTCTGCTAAGGAGAGATAATATTTTAAGAAGGGGTTTGACCTAGTTAACAAGGATAGAGGAAATAATTTTATAAATCATATACATAGAACTATAGGTTGGAACCCACTCATATCTTTAGAATTACTATTTTTAGGAATAAAAGTAAGAAAAGTAGCATTTAAACATGTCCATACCTTTTGAGATCATCTATATTCCTTTATCAAGGCATGAACCTCCACACAAATGAAGGGAAAACATGATTTTAAAAAGTATATAGTAGAGTCATCGAACCCCTAGGTTTTGTTTCTAGGCATTGTTGGAAATGAGCTCACTAGTTGGGGGGGGGGGGGGGGGGGGGTGTGTGAATCAGTAGTGTTAGGATTAATTAAATCTTTATATTTTTACCAAAAACACCTAGCTGTTATAAATTCATCATATAGTCACATATGTAGCATGTAAAAAGATAATTAACACAAAAACACCATGAACAATATCAAGCATGCACATAAAGGAACACAAATGTTTATGGTGCAAAACCCCCTCCAGGGAAAAAAACCACTTGTTGTTGTTGTTGTTCAAATCTTTTATTAATAGTTGAACAAATTTGCACATAGAGTAGATAGCACCCAATAGTTGGAGGACTTGAATCCTACAACAATGTGATGACATCCATCAGGTGATAAGTACCTACTCACATGACTCTATATATAAACATCTACTAGAATCCTCCACAACCAACGAGGTTCCCCCCAACATCCATTAGACTATCCAACTACCCTTGAATTAGGATTCTTTTCCTCTAATCATTTTCTGCTAGTCTCTATAAGCATGAAATATCTACACCTCCAACTCCTACATGTGAACCACCTTTCAAATTGTTTTAGACTGGGTTCTCAAAATTTCTCAACACAAGCGACCTAGTAGCTACTATGATCTCAATCTAAAAATGATAAGAGGATATGCACACTCTACTCAAAAACAACTATAGATATGCGATATGTTGGAGAAAACACTGTAGCACCCACTTACACTCTCACTCCATCAATCACCTCACACAACTAAATCAATAAGTCAATGTTATCACAAAAGTATATGTCAAAATATCCTCAATAATTTCTAAAAGTGAAAACCACAGGAAAATACTATGGTTATGTAAGGCTCCATCCTAGCGTCTTATAGCAAATCTATTTTCTTTGGGAATTAAATGCAATAAGAGGCAATAATTTAATTTCTTAGAAAACGTTTAAATAATGATAATTTTTTATTTACATTATGATCCCTACAACTTTAATAGTGAACATTTCATTTCAGTAACTTACATGAGTAATCTATGCATAGAGGAATACCTGTACCGTTGGTCGATGGAGATGCCCTTTAATTGTTGCTCCTGCTGAAACTCTCCTCTCGACTACCAACTGGATTTATCTTCGAGCCAACTAGGAAACAATTCCTAGCCCAAGAAACCTCCACAGGTTCCCTAGCCCTCTGAGCACAAGTCCAACAAGATGTAGTGTGCATCCAAGATGAATAATCCAGACCAAGATAAACAATGATCCCTCCAAACTCTAAGCCCAAGAAACTTCCACAGGTTCCCTTAGCTCTCCCAAAATCACAGCCAAATCAAAATCAAAAGCAAGACCTAGCATCCCCCTTTCTCTCTTCCTCTTCCCCATTTTATGCCTCTCCTCCCTTCTCCCCCTCAACCACCTCTCATTAATGTCATTAGCTTCTCCTTCATCCTAACAATTGACTTCTATTCTCCCAAGTAAATCTGAGAGTACATTTGGAAATGTGATATGAATATAAAATTGGGAAATTAATGGGAGAGGACCATGTCTTCTCCCAAGTAAATCTGAGAGTACATTTGGGAATGTGAGATGAATATATATATATCTATTCTGTAATTATTATATATATATGGTTTATATATATATATATATAATTATATATATTTTATATATATATATTGGTAATTAGTTGGAGAGGACCATGTCTTCTCCCAAGTAAATGTGAGAGTACATTTGGGAATGTGATATCAATATTTAAATTGGAATAATGGTAGGAGACTATATCCTATCCAAGATTAATTTTGAGAAGACAAGTTGGAAATTTGATTAATGGCAATAATAAATTTTACCTCTGTCAATAACATTTATAGTTTTCTCAAATGAAGGTATTCACCAATATTTCTCAATATTTTCATGTAATGTAAACATTAATAAAATTTTCATGATAAGATTAACTAGGGAATTACATCAACCCTCCTTTAGAAAACTCCGTCCCGAAGTTAGAGTGAAAAGATACAAGGAGTTCGAAGGAATAACAAAACAGAGAGAGTTGTAGTAGTAAAATTGATAAGTCAGACAATGACATTACTTTCCCCCAAGAGTCTCCAACTGATCTATATCTACCTATCCATCATGACCTACTTCCATTCCCACCGTATCCGTCCTTTGCTACTTTATCCAGCGGCATCGACCATACTAACCACTGATAATACTGACATAGTGGAAGTGTTGACTACATCGACCTAACTTCCCCTACAGGCAACAGGCAATTGTCATCACACGCCTAGGGGAGCATGTCCACCACTGCCTCCCTAGGATTCTAGGTTTTGGAGGATACATGGTGGGAAATGCCTCCACCCCTCCTCACAACTAGGGTCAACGCCCTAATACGAACCACACTACAGAGCTCGTTGGAATTTCCATCGAATAATCCAGTTAGGTCATCTTGCCACCTATCATTTGCATTTTACTCATGTCATGTGAGTGCATATCAAGTAGATACCAAATGTAATCAAACAATGTACATTATACCTTCCTCCGGAGATGTCTTGACTTTCCCTCAATGGAAGAGTAGATCTTGGCTATTATATAATTCTTTCCCCCTGCAAGTTAGCTCTCCTTCATGCATTTATATAACAACAAGATATATAATCATCATGTTATTAAGCCTAGTATCCACGTGTAAATCTTGTAGTTCATCATAATTTCACTAAGTCATTAATTTAAACAAATCATATCCTCTTGAGCCATATATGAAACAAAATAATTTTGATAAGTCACACACTAGATAATTCACCACTAAGTAAGTCATAAATTTAGGCCACACATCAACCATTTCCTTCATCAATATCAAATCTATCAGTAGTTTCATGTGTCCAACCAAATGCATCAATATTACATAATGTTCATAAATAATAACATGGAACTGCAAAATAGAGCCTTAGCATGGGTAGCTATCTAAGTCCAAATGGGCATCACAGATGCTCATGTGACAACCTTGTGCAACCCCTCGATAACAATTAGAGTTGAAACAGATTCAACTTTCCACCATGGAAAATAGCATTTGAACTCGGATATGCTATAAGGTGGTACCAAAACCAAAATATTGGCAAGCAACAGATTAGTGCACTATCAATTTCACTAGAAGGTGCTAGTATAAGTTTCATGCATATAATTTCTTTAATACCTCAGTGAATATAAAAGTCCCACTCTTTGACATATTGCCTAGACATCATTGTTAATTGGGAATGAACACATGAAGAAGCCATTACAAGATATGTGTTGTTTTATTTTCTAAAAGTAAAATATCGTATCATGTCTTGTAATGATATGAGCATGAATTGTGTTTTGTTATACTTGAAAGGCATAATATCATTATATTGAGTCTCTACAGGATCTTATGCCTATTAGGTGGGTCAAATTAGGATTTAATATATTATTTAAATACTACCATAGTCCTGATCGACAAGACTAGTCTAGTGGATGACAAATGTCTATAATGTATGAGATTGGAGACACATTCACTGGTAGCAACCCTTTGTGAAGAGTTGCTGGACAATAGTTCATGACAACTTCAGGTCACTACTCTGGGAGGCCATTCCTGTCACGTTGCTTTTCTTGATGAATGTGGATCTCCTGTTCTGAACCTTTATTGCATTTCTTTTTTTATTTTTCGTTTTTTTGTATTGCCTTTGGGCCACGATGGCAGATTCTCCCTTTGAATACCTTTTTAGGGTTTGTATAGTTCTTTCAAATATTGGTTATTAATGAGGTCTCTGCCAAAGTTAGGGCTAAGATATTCAATATTGCTCTATTGGGGCTCATTCTATTGCAAAGAGGACAACTGTGAAGGTTATTTTACTTGCCTTGAAGCCAGCACGTAGCATTTGGCTAAATAACTTCAATGCCTCTTTAGCAAGCCCATTATAGGAGAATCCCCCAACTATTGCATTTCATGAGGATACATCCCTTTTAGGCATGATGTCAAACAGTTGTAGAACATTATTTATTATCCCACAATTTTCATACAAAGTGACGAGAGCATTCCATATAGAGTTATATGAGCATAATATTGTTTTGATGATTCATGTGTTCACAAGTGCACAGGGACAAGTCTCAATGCAATTGACATTTCCATTGCCATTGCCTACCTCTGCACTCATGACAGGGTGTGCCCTTTGTTGATTCTCATGACAACAGATATCCTTTGAATATCAGTTTTGGACGTGAAGATATTTCATGTGATATGGGAATGAGACAACACATTCCATTTGAGATGCACCCCTAGCCATGCGAGTAGCTGAGTTTCTAAAGCATTGTGTGTGTGTTTTCACATGAATCTAAAGATATATGTTGCATGTTCTCATCTGGGGCTTTTGAGAGATCTATACTGTTTTTTGTTATTGAGAGAAGAATATATATCTATATATTATATATATATTATATATATATATATTATATATATATATTATATATATATATATATATATATATATATATATATATATATATATATATATATATATATTAATTTTTTTTTTCATTTCATAATAAATGCTTTATTTTATGTCTAAAATAATGTTGTTTCAACTTTCAGTCCCCAAGGCACTTATTTTATTGGTTACTATTTATGAATTATAATCATTAATGACATTGTTTTCTGAAATTGATGTGGATCCTCATGTTGCTGAAAAGATTGAGAATGATGACTATGATGATGAAAAATAATGTATAGTAGAAAAACCCCATAAAATAAAGCAATCATGTCACCAAAAGTAACCTGTGAATGGACAACAACCCTTGTGGCAAGCAAGAAACAACCAGAGAGGGAGGGATTGAAAGGGAATGTACAAATTTAGGCTAGCAGGGATTGCCAGAGCCATAAGATGAGTGGCTCAAGTCATATAATTACCAGTTATGTTCGTTGGAGACCTCTAATAAGTCCCAAATGTAAAGTATTTTGAGACAATGAACATCAATAGATAGATTTGAACAAGAATCAGACCAAGCCCATTTCCTTGTCTCACCAAAATGTAAGCAAACTAGGATGTATAAGATAAATTTGCAGATAATTCACTGTTGGTGCAACATGCCTTGCCTTTGGATATTATGCAACAAATAATTTTCATCAATTTGAGAATTACTATTTTGGACAATGTTTTTCCAAAAATATAACGAGGAAAAATATTTTTGTACCTGCTAGCTATTGTTGGATGGAACTTGTAGCAGGACAATCTACTTTGCTTATTTGAAGGTTTTGTAATATAGCAACATGTTTGTAAACCTAAATTTCTGTATTTGTACTGTAGAAATAAAAATATTGAGGTGATGTTAAGGTGAAGTTTGAAACAACAAATTTAGGCTTCATGAAGGATATCAACAAGTGGAAAAATGGTTTGTCATATGTTGTTGCATTGCATCTTTTATTCAAATTTGTTCTTGCAATAGTGTTAAATTATGAAGTGGATTTTAGTTCAATAACTTGTTAAGTAATGGTGTAGAGATGCTTTTTGTAGTCAAGAAGCAGCTCACAGTTTAAGTAATGGAATTGCAAGATGTACCCAAACAGGGCTCTAAATCGTTTCATGGTATACCAGTGTCACAGCATCATCATTAGTGGATGATTAACCGAATGATAGTGAAACAATATTATAAAGTAATGTAGTCAAGAGGCAGCCCCAGGAGTGTGAAAAGCTCTGATGATGAGAAAGTAACCTGTTGGTTTGCTGGCCTAATTTCCATTGTATAGTTTCTAGTCAATCTGGATCTATCTAGAAAGTTAATTCTAGATTGGTTAGAACTCTCACATTATAATCTCAAAGATTAAGAGGACAAAACTAGGTTATGTTTAGAATTATTTCCTCTCCCATTTTTGTTGATTTGAAGTCTGTCCTATGTATCTAACCTGAGAGTATGGCACATCATAAAGTAGGGAAGTAGAAAAGTCATTTCATGTTTTAATGTGTTCTTTGGATCCAAGCAGATGACATTGGCAGGTTGGCAAGGATTTTGAATCTTTTTAGTTTCATTGCTTGACAAGTTGTAGATGCTGCCAAACTAACTTTCTAATAAATATTGGAGGTCGTATGTACAGTTTACATTAACTCCAACGTATGACATGCAGGGATTGAAACTCGATACAAGGAATTATCTCTCTATAATTGTGTTGGGATGGAGTTGAGGACTGTATTCTTAGCAGAGATCATTGTAGGCACACTAGATCAAATGGTTTATTGGATCGTGGACAAGTTATGTTGAGATACTAAGACCTAAGTTTGCTTCAAAATAAAGCATGTATAGTAGGCTTGGATTGCATGAATGTCAATGGAGAAACAAAACTAGTCATCAAAGACTAAGTAGGATCTACCTTGTTCTTGAAGGCAAGGACAAGTAGATGGGCAAATGGTCCCAACTTATATAAAACTTTTTACATTAGCTAAATTGACATGGTCTGCAGTTTGAGAAAGCTGCTCTCATGGCTGGTTGGGAAAGTTGAGCATTGTTTTATTATAGGGAAAGTGGAAGGTTTGCAACTGATTTTTATACTTTTTCCTACTATTTAACTTGGTATTAAATCATGCTATACTCACTTAAATATCCAAGAAATTAAGGACAAATGTGCATACTTTGTCATATCCAATTACAATGATATGGTTGGCAAATGTTCATTTAACAAGAGCAGAATAAATCATTGTCAAATGCGCTCTCAAAAAAACTATTTTACCTTTTTAAAGACAATTCTCTACCAAAAACTATTTTACTCTTAAGGAACTTCAGAGCAATCTTGGGGTGTTTTAGTATTAACGTGTATGTTGTTATGATGCTTTTCTTGCTCAATTTTGAGCTGTTGAGGAACATTTTCTCCAATTTAACGTTTTTTCCATTTTCTATCATTATGCAAATTTATTGCACATAAAACTATTATTCTCACTTGACAGGGGTGTCTCTTCAGTTAAAATGTATCCCCATTTATTAGTTTATTGTTTCCTATATTTTGAGTTGGGTAATCTATGGTTAAAATGGACATGCAACATTTATTGTTTGTTGATGTTCTAAAATGTGTTGGCAAGATGGAAAGGCCATAGGCCTATGTTTTAGGGATCATTTTCACACAAAACTTGGGATGCACAACTCAGTAATGGTGTATGTGCATGAGACTTGTAAAAGATAATAAAATCTCAGGGTGGTATTCTAAAATAGCCATCCAATTACAAATGCAAAGAAACTAAAAGCAAACATTGACATAACTTTCTTAGTTGTTTATGATATGTTAATAATAGTGGGAAACATACAATACTCATAGAAGAAGCTTCCATGGGAGCGCCAACAATCCCTGGAGGGAGATAGAGTTCAATAAATGGAAACAATAATCTAACTGTTATGGGGATATCCATTATTACATTATCATCCATAGCCTAAGAACGATTAAGTCTGATTTGTGTGGATGTGCTCCTTGAAAGGTCAATGACAGTAATGACATCTTCCAAACTGCTTTTCATTAGTACTATGCCAGTAGCTGTATGGGTATATTTGTACCAACAAGAATTATAACCACATTAGCAACCACTAGTGTTAGAGAATCGTTGATACCATAGCCTAGCATTGTAACTATCATCCCAAACATATGTAGAAACAAAAGCACAAGGCAACAAGTGCTCTTTGTACAAAGCTGAATACTTTTATACAGTGAAACATTTAGAGATCTGTAAACCTTTCTAATCTATTCAACAATCATATTAAAATGCACATGAACAAGAACAAAATATTAGGAGGAATCAACAGTCATATTAAAATGCACATGACCAAGATCAAAATATTGGGAGGAACAATGCTTGAGGCTTAGGGGCAAATGGAAACTGAAATGTAAGTACCTCTTCAAATGCACACGACCATGACAATTCCAACCTGCTTGGCAATGGTGCTTGCAGTATGTCAATTGTCTCTTATGACTATAATACTTTTAAATCATCGACTTTTAAAATGGACATCACATCTTGTGAGTTTGGATTAACTGAATTTGACTTTACAAATATTCTTGAAATCTCTCTAGTGATAGACACCAAAAATCTAGTTTGATACATCCCTTTAATCTCCTTCAAAATCTCATAAGCATCTTCAAAATTAGTGATTTCAGAACCTAACATTAGCTTGACATTGCCTATGAGAATATTCAATAGTTCGGGAGCAACATGTCGATTATAGTGTTTGGAGCATCCTTCTAGGTTCCCCCTTCTGCCAAAAGAAGGATTGGGTCCAATGGGTGGATTAACTATCATAGAGGCCACCTTTAGCCCAAATATCAACCTTTTACAGATTCTTCAGGGGCATATGCATGCTACCAAAGGTCTACTACATATATGGTTGTTACAGTGAAAAAAGAAGAAGCTCTTATTGTTACATTCGACAGTGATTATGAGGATGATGAGTATGTGCCATTTGTAGAAATGAAAAGATGGAAGGCTAATAAGCCTTTAGGCTTTAGAGATTCCAAAAAATATGATACCTCACTTGAGGATAGACTTCTTGCTGAGATAGAGAAGAGTTAGAAAAAACATATAGCTAATGTGAATAAAATGAAAAATAGAATAGTGAACAATGTGGAAAAGGTTAAACATGAAAGCCCGAAGATACAACAAAAAGGACAGAAATAGCAAAATGAACTAGCACCAACTGGAGTGATTTTTCATATTGGAAACTTGCCTAAAAGGAAGAATTCTGTTAGAGATTTGCAAGCGACATTTAAAGGATGCATAGGCCTACTTCATATAAACCTTGTTATGTCTGAAAATAAGAAAACAAGGGATCCTGTTTGCAAGGGTTTGGCATTTCTTGTTTTTTTTTAAAGCGAGGATTCAACAAACAAATTTGCAATGAATATAATGGACAAAATATCATCTTTGGCAACATTGAGAGAAATATAACTTGCAGTCTCAATAGTCCAAGCCCCAGTTCTAATAGGAGGCACAAAAAAAATCTTGTCATGATCTTGTAATGAAGGAAGGAAAATTTGCAGAATTAATTACTTCTTTTGCATGAAAGCATAGAAATGTTCATGTTTCTACCAACCTTGTTTCTCGCAATTGTGAAAATATTGGAGGCAACAGTGCCACAACTGTAAATTCCAATACAGAGTTGGGTGATGATGTTTTTTAGGACCTACGATTAGCATTTTCCATGATTGATGACCCATGCATTGAACGAAAGAAAGCACGTCCATCTGTCATGGGGACAATATTTTTGCCCATTTTTCATATGTCAAAGGATGCTAGTAGTGGAACTACAACAACATGTACATCTAATCAAGGTGAACTTATGGTCCATAAAAGTCATTTGCTAAAGAAAAGAAATGAGAACAGGGATTCATGTGAAGAACATAAAAGGAGTGTAATAGATACTTCTCCAAATTCAGGTGACATACGAAAAGAAACTTTGACCAGACTTTCTACTGATGTGGTAGAAGTAGTGCAAGGATTTGAGACAAATTCGGGTAATCTTCCTGATGATGATCATGATGGTTTGCAAATAGCTTTTGATGTGGCTCAAAATGGCATTAAGTGGCCCCTTGATGATGAAAATACATCAGATGTTCATAGGCATGGTTCAAAATCAGTCCAGGAAGGTTTGTTAAGTTCAGATGGGGCATCCTTGTTTCTAGCAATGCAGTAAACTAAAATGTTGAAGTGTAATGATGATACCAGCCAAGAATCGATAGTTGCTGATGAAGATGATGAAATCGATTATTTTGATCCATATTTATTCATAAAGAATTTACCAGACCACTCTAAAGTGGTTTCATCTTTTCGGCCCATGTTGCTACCAAAACAAACATGGAGATGCCCGCTTATCACACTTGTCTTAGATTTGGATGAGATTTAAGTGAATATTATGAATTTTTTTATCACAAAGTCATATTGTTTTCTTCAGTGCATCAGTTCCTCATAGCATTTCTTCCCACATATTGAAAACTATTTCAGCAAAGGAAGTTGTTCACTTGCAAGCAATAGGAAGCATAGAAAACAAGGTGGTTCACGTGCCCGAAGAAGGAAGAATTTCTGGATCTTGTCCCCTATTAGAGTATATATACCATATTTTTGATAAGTTTGCAATGAGTCCCACACTCTTCTCTGAAGATAAGAAGATTGTTTTTATCAATGTAATATTAAGCACAAAAGGCATTGATACAAACTAATTCATTTTTCATTTATGTAGATATAATGTATGTAGATTATGAGGAGAATATGGAAGGAAATGAACAAGAGAAAGAAATAGCAGAGGATGATACTCTATCTCCATCTTCCAGTGACCATTCATCTTCTTCATTGTCTTCTCATCATTTGGATGATGAGATCAATCAGAGCCTGCAAGCAGAGAATGTTGAATTAAAGATACTTCTATGAGAATACAAAGAGGAGAAGAAAAGATGGCAACTTCAACTACAAGTGACGAAAGAGGCCTTGGAAAAATTGAAGTGCAACGAAGGTTTAGTGAAGCCATCATCACTTGTTTCAGAATTGATAGTTGAGGTAAACAATGTTTATCGTTCTTCAGTCTCATTTTCACATGACACTATTTCTGCTGGAAATGTGGAGGTACCCATTTTAAGAGCTGGCATGAGACTCCTCACCAAGTGATGTAGTTTATTTTTGTGCTAGTTTGCTTTCTACTTTTCCTTTATGTTGAAAAACAAAAAAAAATAAAAAATAAAAAGAAAAGAGAATAAAAAATAAAAAAGAAAGAAAGAAATGAGAAGAAAAATAAGAAATAAAAAAATAAAATAAAAATTCGAAAGAAAGAAAGAAAAGGGATATAAGATAAGTGTGTGTGTGTGTGTGGAAAAATAAAATAAATGAAAAAATCCCATAGTTGGCGTGCTAGTTAAAATGTCACTTTCATTTTTTTTTATTGTTATTTTAATCCGTTTTTTTTCAAGGGTTATTTTATTTTTAAATAAAGTCGATATGACAATTTGTCACATAGCAATAAAACATGATTGGAAATCAAAGGATGAGATCATCCCCACCCTGATCAACGATGGAGGATTCGGGACCCCCACACTTTCAAAGGTTAACGGGGGGGATTGAAAAGTTGATTTTCCGAAACCATCACGTGGCGGCTCCACAATGAGCTCAGGACCCCCCACTCTAAAACCATTAGCAACCTACCCCCCCTCTTAAAACCACTCTTCCTTACCGCTTCTGCTTCCACTCTTGCTCATACCTCACCACTTATCCCTCTTCTATTCTCTCCCTCAAAATTATTATATAATTGTTACATAGTTAAATTCCTCCTGCCAGACAACTATGTAACCGTTAGATAATTAATCCTTCCCGCCAATGTCTAGTTGATTATTTAGAAATGCCCAAAATGGTTATAATTTGTCGATTCATTTAAACCTACTCTTTTAAAAAAATCTCGTTACCCTGCATACTCTTTTTCACCATTTAGACATTCAACAACTCAAGTGCAGCCCCAAATTTCAAAATTGCATAGTCATCTTCCTACGCCAATGATCGTCGTAGCCTGATAATTCACCACCTTAGCTGGTAATTTGTTGCTTACAATGTCTTATCACAAACAAAAGCCTAAATTAGTTGTAGAAAGCCCTACATTACCCTTTTTCATTAACCTAGATGAGCTCCCTCTGGTCAATACGCAATATTAAATTCTAGAAACCTAGTGGAAATTTGATTTGTATGAACTCCACAACTAGACAAACCAGAAATTCCAAGATGTTAGTGACAAATTGAGTATCTGGGAGTCTTTCTTGCCCCAAATTTTCTTTCCTCAAACTCATACCTTTCCAGAATTTGTCACTTGGTGCCATCTCAGGTTATATCTTCCAATTCAGAGGGATGTCATTGCTCAAAACAATGAAGTTTTATTCACCATTACACATGAATATATATGCCAAGCACTCCAAATTAGTTTCCAAGCTCCTATCCACCATTTTTCTATTGATTCCCTCATGGATATCTATCAGAAACTTACATTTCCCCAACGAGCTCATATCTTTGAGTCATTCCTACCTGAAATTTCTGAATTTCCTAGAATTAATATGCCCTATTCCACTTCAATTTCTCCAAAATTGTCAAGGAAGGTTCTTTCTATGGTCGCATGTTTGTTAGGTTATCCTACTAGCCAGTGGGAAGATGAAGTCATATTGGGATTTTTTTTCTTCAGTTTTCTATGTGGGTAATAAGCCCTCATTGATTTTCAATTACAGTTAGTTTCTGTGAGACATTATTCATGATCAATTTCTAAAGTTTTATGTTAAAAGTTCATTCAAAAATCAAATAGTTCCTGTGTATTTGCTTTTATTTCATCAAGTAGAAAAGCTTAAATTCCCATTGCAAAAGTTATATGCACAAGGAAAACCTCATTTGGTCATTCACTAGACTTACTTGGTAAGGAAGAATACAGAAGAATATTCCTGGAGTGACTTTGTAAACCAGTTTTTGCCTATGTCCTTATGTCTTCTTAGAAGTGATGTAATACCAAGTATTTCACCTGAAATTAGAATAATTATGCACCTTACTAAGAAAGCTAAAGTTGGAGACTGGTACCTTTACCAGAATTATACAGAGACCAGAGTATATGGTTGTGAACTCCCTCCCTACAAGTTACCAGTGTTTGTGCCAATAAGGATCTTTGCCTTAGAATACATTAGGAAAATGATGAATATGGATGATTTGCATTTTGTATCCAAGAAGAAGAAAGCACAAATCAAGATGAAGGCACAAATTGGCCCTTTCATTGTTAATACCAAAGCAACAACAAAGGAGGCTGATAATTTATTAAAGTAGATGAAATTCAAGTTGAGTTTTACTTGGTCTTATGATCCCTTGGGAATTATTTAAAGTTGAGAGTCAAGCAGAAAACAACACCTTATGCACATATAACCAAACCAGATATAGAAAATATGAAAATCAAGAAGAATTGCAGGAAAATACATTACAGGAAGTCAAGGAACAAATTGTTAGTTAGATAGCTTCCCAGACTCCAGTTCCCAAAGAAAAAGAAACCAAAATATCAAGAGAATGATTATCTCCTATAGACTCAGAAAATCAAGCTACAGGTTTCACAGTTTTCAAAAGGAGAAAGAAGACAAACACTCATGAAGAATCCTCAGAAGGAAAGAATTCACAGGAGTAGACTACAGAAGTGATGTGAGGTTTTCCTACCACTTCATTTCCACAAATTGAAGAGATAACAACATACTCTCCTGTTTCATTTGTCTCTCAAGATACAATGCAACAAAATATTTTTACTCAATACAAATAAATAAAAAGGAAAAATGAAACATTTAAGGCCACTATTTATTCTGAATTTTGGAAGTAGTCTTTGACTACCCATTATATACTTTTGTTTTCTCTTTATACTGAAAAAGGACAATTTCAATTAACCTTATTAGAAACTAAAGTTTGAGTCCCTAAAAGTGTAGAAGATTACAAACATCCATTTTTTCTTTCGATACTAAGAAAATTCATGCAATTGATCAAAATGACCTTCATAAATAGGTATGTTAAATGATATATTCTACATTGACAAGTTCAACCATCGCAACCTCTAAACTACAAGCTTCCTTGAGCAATATTCACACATAGTTAAAAATGGAGAGAATGTCCTCTTTAGCTAAAGATACCAGAATCAAAGCACTTGAATATTTGGTGATCAAACTAGGATATAATCCTAGTGATATCAAAGCAACAAAAGATATGATAAAGAATAAAAATGATGACATTGAAGCATTAAGGAAGCAACTTAAACTTCCTACTACAAAACATCCACAAGCTATGGAAGTAGGTCAACAAGAAAGAGAAAAAGAAAATATGTTCAAGTTGATAGTCGAACAAAATCTTCAAATTCACAAGATGGAAGTTGACATGGAAGGTCTCTTAAAAGAAAACAAACAAAAACTCAGTATTTCAGCTACCATTCCATAGGGACACCTTCTATAATAAGTACTTCAACAACAATGACATTTACAACAAAAACAATCATGGTAGAGACAAAGTCTACTAATTCAATAGAACAATTGTCAAAGGCCATGGGAGACTTATCTTTAAAGGATTAATAAATTGAAAAACTCAATATGTAGCTCCAAAAGATTCAAGAATAGAAAATTAAGTTTCATAATGCATATTTGGTTGAGATTCAAAAGAATTGTAAATTAACTCAGAAATTAGAAGTTTAACAGAATGAATCTTTAATTGCACAAACTATCACTCAAGCCAAAGAAAATATCTAGATTGACATTAATGCATCAGTGACTAAGTTATGGCCTTATATTTAAATTATTTTTTAGTAGGAAGATTTACTGTAGAGATCAAAACCAGTGGTAGCAAAAATAAAAGAAGACATGGACAACAAACGAGGAGATGCCACAAGAATAATTAAAGTCTTAAACTCCAAGACAAAGGATGAACTTGAAGAATTCATCATTGAAGATAGAAGTGAATATATCTTGGAGGTAAGAAAGGTTTTAAATAAGATAAATTTGATGTTACAACTTGAAAACAATTACCAGAATTTAAAAGTTTAGATAAAAAAAAAATCGCATGAAATTCAATGTTCTACATCAAAAAGGACTTCGAGGTTTGTAAGATATAGGTGGAAAATTGATTCCACTTGAATATTATCAACACATGTTACATGAGATAGGAGTGGATAAGACCAAGTTCTCCAAAATCAAAGGACTTATAATTGGTAAAGCTTTCATTGAAGGTTTAAGTTATGATTTTCTAATTCAGCATGAAATTAAGCATAGGTTTCTAACTAGGTCTACTTTTGAAAAATATACTGAAGTTGATGAGTCATACAAAAAATTGTTAAAGTTTTCTATTCGTGAGGAAAAGAGATGGGATAAATTACATGAGCTCATTGAATAAAACAAAATCTTAAATTTTGGGAGTAGACATCAGATTAGCAAGGGCAGTGAACAAAAAAGAAAATTTCTAGCTACAATCATCAACAACAACCCTTGAAATCTGTGCAAAGTGTTCAAATCAGTTCAAATTTACTATTTTTCAGTTTTATTTTTGTAATATCCCAATTATTTTGGATGATATTATACTTTGTAATAAATTTTAGTTGAAGTCTATATATGTTTGAGTTGAACTCTATAAGTATTTTGTAATTCAACGAAGAAAGGGTTGAACCCCTGTGGTGAACCACTGGACATGCTTGTAACTTGTTAAGCTATTCCTAAAGTTAATAGAAGGATTCTAGATTCATTATGAGAATCTTGTGCATCTCTGTGAGTTCTTTTGGTTATTAAATTATGTTTTCATTTCTTATTTTCTCTGCACATGTTCAAGGTAACATAGAAGTCTAGGTAAGATTAGATTGAATGTCACTCTCTCTGAAAGCTCCTAAAAATTTGTTATTATGAAAAGAGATTAAATAACTGAAAATGTATGTCTTAGTTAATTCCTCTAAATTTTTAAATTGTTGTCTTTTGTCATCTCTTTCACATGTACTATTTGTCTATAGAAAAATTCTATAGTCATCTTCTATATATAACAAATTAGATATTCAATATGAATGTTTAAGGAATTATATATTTTCTTAAATTCTTCTTTCCAAATCATTTTAAAGCTTAATTCTCTTAAGAATGGAGAATAAACCCTTATGTTTACCAGAAATACTTAGGATTTGCATCTGTTTAAAATTTTTAAGCATTGGTCATCCACTCAAAATCAAAAACCTTATTTTGGATGCATTGGCATAGTTCCTCAGCTTAGAACTATCTACAAAGGACAACACCAAGATGGGGTATGAAGGAGGAGGACATGGTGTTAATGGCCAAGGAATGAATCAACGATTGGAGGTTGTTCAAAGACCTCGATTTGCAGGTTTGGGGTACACTGAAGGAGAGTTCTCGAAGGCAAGAGAAACTTCCAAGACATTTTCGCAGCCATTAGAGAAATCAGATGATTTGAACACATCAAAATCCTCCCATGAGAGTGCACATGGAAGATGAAGAGATAAGGAAAGATCTCATTTCCAAGGTTGCACCAGAGATGGTCAAGAGAGGTATAAACACTCCCAATATTCTAGAGGTCATTTTGATTGCAATCATGTTAATGATGAACATAAATCATGTCATAGAAAACTATGTAGTTTTTTTAGTTTACATAACCATGTGGTTGTCGAGTGCCGAAAGAGAGTGGAAGAAAGAAATAAGATGAGGCGTCGAAGGACTTCTCCACATTAGGGAAGGAAGCATGTTAAATAGTTCTAGAGGAAGAAGACATTTTTCAATCATTGCAACAAAGGTGGACATCAAAGAGCCACATGTTGGAGGCTCCATCTAAAACAACGTCTCAAGGACAAAGTGCCCATGCATAAACCAATCAATGAAGGTGTTCAACAAAAAATTTCCACATTCCTTGTGGTTCGATTTATTGAGTAAGAAATGGTTTTACTAGATATGGTAGTTCATTATGGCCGCATTTTGTAAATCACGTGTCACAATATTATTGTAAAAGTGATGATGTCTTTTCCATCACTTATTAAAGCAATGATGATGCTTGTGGCCTTCTTATTGATAGTTGGGGTATTGGTTTCCATTATGATGCAAACTTGACCACAGAGTGTGTGTTATAAATTTGTGTAATGTATGGAGGATGCTTGAGTCATGATCAATCATGTAATTAAGCATGTAGTATGCAAAGATTGTACTACATGTTTGCAGAGGATGCAAGTGTAAGTTCATTACTTATGGTTCTAAAGAACAGGGGCAAAGGAGAAGGAAGTGTGACTTGACAGGAAACTTGTTGCGTTGAAAATGTAACACAATAATTGCATATTATGTTCATTGTTTTGGACGACTAAAATATCCTCAATGGGGAGGAATGATCTAGGTGGCTCCAAAAAAACTTAGAATTCAGCAATGGCTATGGAGAAACTCAAAAATCAAAGTCCTAATATTGAAGTGAAACCATAACTAGATTGTAGTGCTCATCATCTCGATTCCAACTACGTGAACGACACTCAAATCCAAGTTTGTATGCTCAATAGATTTGAAGTCAAAGTTTTGGTCAAAGTAGGCCAAGTGGCAGCCACTAATTAGGCAATAATTTGGACTTTTCCCAGATAGAAAATTTGGCTTCTGGAATGGGAAAATTTGTTGCCTAAATTTTTCGAGTGACCTTTAAAATCCTGTCGAAAAAAATGGCTAGTTGTTTAAAACAAAAAACAAAAAAATAATAAAAAAGAGGGCAGGTTTGGCGGGTAAAAAATTATATATTATAAATGGGGGCGTTTCATCATACTAGTGGACCCACTACATGACCTTCCAACGTTATTGATCATTACCATACTCGCAGGGGCCGACGGTGGCCCCACAAATAGAAAGTGCCAATGTATGTAACTGTGCCACCGCATATATATAATCATCGTTAAAATTATACCATAACCACATACCATGTGCTGCCAGATATTTAAACAAAAATTGGTTATGCACCGAGTTTAAACAAAACTACCACCAAATTTTATTAATGCATCACCAAAAATGAGTTTCGAACCCAAGACCGTGGAAAGGGTTAGCGCTCCAACTCCAGTGGTCTAACCAAAACACCAAGCATGCTCTCATTGGTATGTTCACCCAGACATGTATATTTAAACCATTCATTTTCCCATTCGATGAGGGGGTGGAGGAGCGGTGGAGTTTCAGGCACAGAAACCTAAGTAGGAAGGGGAGTGGAACCATAAGTGGGGGAATCCACAAGATGCTAAAAATATTCCCTTAGAGGGCCATAGGTGCCAATGTCAAAATTTGACAAGTTCATAGTCATTTTTGCATGTTTTCTCACCAGAATTCCAACCGTGTGATCCGTTTTCCCATCTGAGTAGTAGAAATTCAGGCGGCTAGCAGCAAGGAATCTTAACAAAAACTTGTGGAATCTAATATATTCCCTCGGAGGTTTTTTTTTTGACAGAGGGGGAATGATGCCAACTTTATAGTCTTTTTTCACATAATTTCACAGGAAGTGTAGTGTTGTGCTAAGAATCTTCATTCGAGTTATATTTTTCATCCATCTTCAGAAAGGAATTGTTAGGTGAATCTTTGCGATTCCCGAGGATCGAGAATTTGATGGTGTCAGAAATGGGAAAAGTTTATAGTCATTTGACAGGATTTCGCACCACAAAGTCAGCAGTGATGTCCATTTCAACAACTGAGCTTTGCATTTTTTGGCCATCCAAGTAAGTGGAGGTATATGATGCAATTATGTCATGTCTTTCTTCTGATTTGTTGAGATGAATTTTTTGTTGTTGAGATCCCTAATTATGTTATGTTGAGGGATACTTGTATGCCACATCATGTGATATTTTATTACCTTTTCACACCAAAGGAGGGTCCATTTGAGTGAGAGTTCCTATAGGGAGAACGTCTCATTCAGAGACATGCCACTCTTATTGAGGGAATTGATCCTTGTAATGACAAAGAATGTACTATGTACTCATCATCATCTTGCAACATTTAATGAAGTGGCCTCCTCACCCTTGACACCAGGGCCGAGAGACGTAACTCACACTCGGTGAAATTTGTTATCAATGTGTCTATGTTCCTTGATTTGATGGTTGTTGTTATGTTTCATCTTCTTTATAGTATGCACATGTGGGTTTTCATACTCTTTCATATGAAATTTTGCTAAATCACAGAAGTAAAATATCTTGGATAATTCAAGTAGCTAAAAGTATCTAGACTGATTAACATATGCAAAAGCCAACAAAGTTAGGGACTTCCACATACCACCTGACTATAGATTGGGTTCAACGAGATATTCCTTTTAGTCCATGACCCTCATGCTATATTCCAAGCATGAATGTGGGATCTCATGGGATAACCAAGAAATAAAAAACCAATGGAATGCAAAGGTTAAACCACCTCCACCCTCATAATATCATGATCTCACCTAAAGTGGTCTCGAGATCACAAAAGCAACCAAGATTGGATGCCTCAGAATTCCTTCATCGTCCCTTGAGGAATTTTCCTATCTCCACCCACCTGTTGAGGGCTTCCCAGAGAAAACCATCTCCAACTCCAACCCTTCGGATTTTCCTCAGACCACCTCACCTAGATCCAAAACATTTTGACCATCCAAATCTCAACCAAGAATGAATCCCATCATAGCATGGCTATCTAGAAATGGCAAGGCAATGCTAAAACTGCTATCACACTTGGAAAAACCCATGTCAATAACAACAAGAGAACCAAATACACATATGCATGTACCATGCATGCACAAAACAGCTAAGAAATCACACATGCAACCTGTTACCTACAAGTCCTCCTGCTGATGTTGCTTGATCCAATCCTTCCTTGATTGTCCTTTCTTTCCTTGTCCTTCCTTTGTTTGTCCCTACTTTCCTTGTCTTCCTTTGCTCTATTTCATGCTTTCTCCTCTTTGTGTTATTCTCTCTTTGAAACCAATTCCAAAGCCAAACTGACAAAGGCCCCAAACTGATGCTTTGGTTACTTTTTATTATTGATGCCTCTAATTCTTTTGTAGCACCATCCTCCCACACTTGCCCAAGTTGATTGGTCCACTGCGGTAAATATGTGATGAAGAGTTACTATGATATGATTCAAATCCACAAGTATAGTTAAGTGGAATCAATAAACCAAAACCAAACTGACCTTCCTCAGGAGCTACAGGACCCCCGGGGCTAACCAACCACTCCAGGTGCCCAACCCCTGAATTAACATGCTTTTTAATAGAACCAGAGCCCCAGTTTCTTGCATGAAAACACCTCCATGTGGCTATAACCATCCATTCACTCCAACAACAAGGCCTCCATGATACTGCAAACTTTTTCACCTAGTTATGTGCCAACGACTACAAGGTTTAAGTCGTTTTTTCAAGATAGCCTCTAGACCACTACCCAGAACTTCATGAAAATTTCTAGAAAAATGAATGACACCAGAACGAAGTATTTCACACAAAATGTAGACATGAAATTCACCTAACCAGGCCTATCCGTGAATGAAATATCATCAAACACATCATGAACATATAATCTACAGGTCATAAGTTCATATCTGATCATGGGAGTCCCATACTTATTTAAGAATCGTCAATAAGGTTTGATGCCTTCTCACAATAGCTTCATTATCATCTATTACGTCATTCCTCCATTAATGTGTCATCTACTAAACAAAACATGATGAGAGACATAACTCAATATTTTCATAAAACCATGCTTGTAACCAACATATAACTAGATAAACAACAATAATAGAACAACCACCATAGCCACATAATAACAAGTACATTTACACATAGAACACAAGAAGGAAAGAGATATTATTAACATATGAGAATCCAACTAAGTCAAGGACTTCCACGTACCACGCAACCATAAATTGGAATGAACCAAATATTTCTTTCATCCAATCATCCTCATACCATATTCCAGGCATGAATGTGGGATTTCATGGAATAAACCAAGAAAACCAAACCAGGGCTTCTTGAGGCCAAACCACCTCAACGCTCAACCAATGACTCCACCTCGCGGTTGGACATCACTAACCATCACTAGATCAATCTCTATCCACAGAGTTTGTTCCAACCCAACTTCTAGGAGTGGTAACTCAACCAAAATTTGTTGTCGGGCTCCAAAGCGTTTTTCCAATCAAGGCTTCCAAGACTAGTAACTCAACCCATTAAGGGCTCCAGAGAGTTTCTCAAACTAAGGCTTCTAGAACTAGTAACTCAACCCATGATGTTATAGGGCTTCCAAAGTGTTTTTCCAACCAAGGCTCCACGAACTAATAACTCAACCCACAACCATAAGGAAAATGAGCACCAATCAGAAAACAAAAACACCATGGCTATCTAGGAAATGGCAAGGCTAGGCAAAACCATTGTCAATCCAAGAAATCCTCCACGTCAATGACATATCATAACCAAATAACCACATGAATATGCCATGCATGTCAAAAATAGCAAGGAAATCATACATGCAACATGGTACCTGCAAGAAAAACTTGTTGTAGCTATTGATCTTGATGTTCCCTTGTGCTTTCCTTGTAACACCCTCCTCCTACATTTACCCATGCTAACTAGTCCACCGGTGTAAACATTTGATGAAGAGTTACTATGATATGATTCAACTCCCCAAGTGTAGTTAAGGAAGTGGAACTGACATGAAAATACCAATATGAACTTCCACACATGCTACAGAACCTCTAGTAGCTAACCAACCCTTCTAGGTGACCAACACCTAAGAAAAATTTCTTTTTCACTGCCCTAGAGCCTCATTCACTCCCATGAAAAAGCATGCATGTTACAGGGACCCTCCAATCACTCACATATCAAGGCATCCATGCGAATATGGCCTTTCTCAGGGAGTTATATGCCAACAACCCCAAATTTTGTGCCACTTTTTCAGGGCCAATACTCATGACACGTCCCATAACTTTTAGCTCGATTTATCAATTTTGAAGAATGAGCCTCTTTCTCTACAAAATGCACTAAGGTTCTGGTTATTATTCTCCTTCTGGTTCCACCTACAATACAGACTAGTCAATCACATGATCAACATCTTTAACACACTTTTTAAGCAATGAAACGTGGAAAACATCATGGACTTTCACTGTCGGAGGTAGTGCAAGTAGATATGCTACTAGTCTAATCCTCTCAAGAATCATGAAAGGTCTGGAAAACTAATGTGCCAACTTGGCAGATGATCTAATCCTCAAGGATCTCTTCTTGGGATTGATGTGCAAGTACATATGTTCCCCAACCTGAAATTGCTTAAAGATCCTGTTCTGGCCTACATAAATTTTCTATCTGTCTTGTGCTTCCTTCAAATTTTTCTTGATTACATTCATTTCCTGTTGCATATTTGTCAATATATCCAGCCCAATCAACACCCTATTCACTGTATCACTCCAACTAATGGGTGTATTACAACTCCGCCCATACAATGCCTCATATCGAATCATCCTTAAATATTCATGGTACCCATTTTTGTAAGCAAACTCAACCAGTGGAAGATACTCTTCTGACCTCTAATGTTGACGAATCACATACATCCTCAACATTTCCTCTAATATACTTTGACCCTCTTCATCTATCCATCTATCTGCATATGATAAGTTGTACTGAAGGCCAAATATGTATCCCAAATGACAAATAATTCTTTCATGAATCTATAAGTAAACTTGGCATCCATGTCTAACACAATCTTCTTCGGAATACCAATCAACCTTGATACATATCTGATGAAGACACATGCTACATCATTAGCCAAATATGTAGACTTTATTGGAATGTTGTGTGCTACCATTTTTAACCTATCCACCACAACCATTATGGAATCACGATGTCTAGATGTCCTCAAAAAAACTGTAATGAAGTCCATGGAAATGACTTCTCATTTTCACTATGGAATCAGAATCGGTTGTAGTAGACCATCTAGATACTTACACTCAAATTTTACCTGTTGACAATGCAAGCACTTAGCCACAAACTTTGCAGCTTATTTCTTCAAGTTCGACCAATAGCAGCGATTTTTCACCACTATCAATCCATTCTAATATCTTGGGTGACCTGAATATGTCTTAAAATGAAATTATCTTAGGATAGGATTCTTGAGCTCACTTCTTTCTGGAACATATATCTTGTCCCTAAATCTGACCAAACCATCTGCTATGAGATGATAGTCCACATCTTGATCACTTGTACCATGTTGTAACATGTGCATAAGCTCCATGAACCTGTCATCTTACTGACATGCCTGCAAGATCCGATCCTATAAATCTATCCCATAAGAACTCATAGTTCTATGTGATTTACCTGTATCCACCTTGCTAAGAGAATCTGTAACCATGTTCTATTTACCATTAATGTACCTGATCTTAAAGTCAAACTCAATGATTGTGACCAACCATCTAACATGCTTAGTGTTCATATTCGATTGGTCAAATAGGTACCTCAATCCACTATGATCACTCATCAAGATGAACCACCTACCAAGAAGATAGTGCCTCCACATCTTCAAATCATGGATAATCCTTGCCAACTCAAGATCATGTGTTGGATAATTCTTCTCATGCTAATTAATTTTTCTTGATTCATAGCATACTAACCACCCTTCTTACATAAGGACTCCAACAATCCCTCTCCTACAAGCATCTGTATATACCACAAACTCTTTGTCCAGATCTGAAATATTTAAAATTGGAGCATTTGTCAACAATTGCTTCAGCTACTCAAAACTGGTTGCGCATTCCTTTGTCCATTCAAACTTCTTACCTTTCCTTTTCAATGATGTAATAGGATAATAAATCTATGAGAAGTTCTTGATGAATCTCCTATAATAACCCACTAAAACCATAATGGATCCTACCTCATCCACATTCCTATGAGTTGCCAACTCCATGATAGCCCTTATCTTCTCTGGATCCACTGCTATGTCTTCCTTGGAAACCACATGCCCCAAGTAGTGTACCTTTTTCTAAAAGAAACTGGATTTCCTAAGGTTGGCATACAACTGATTCTGTCTTAGCAGCCTCAATACTACTACAAAGTGTTCAGCATGTTCTTCCTCATTCTTAGAATATACCAATATATCATCAATTAATACAATAACAAATTGTCTAGATAAGGATGCAACACATTATTCATGAGTCACATAAAAGTAGATGGAGCATTAGTCAAACCAAATGGAACTACAAAAAACTCATAATTCCCTTACCTGGTCTAGAAATAAGTCTTGTAAATGTCTTCTTCTTTGATGTGTACCTAAAGGTATCCTGATATCAGATCAAGCTATAAGAACATTGTTGCTCCTTTTAACTAATCAAACAATTCATCAATCCTCGACAAAGGATACCTTTTCTTGATGGTCACCTTGTTCAACTGCCTATAATTAATGCATAACCTGAGAGTACCATCTTGCTTCTTCACAAACAACACTTGGCCTAATGTATCCCTTGTCAAGCATTTCCTTCAACTATAACTTCAACTCCACCAACTCCAGTGTGCTCATCTTGTAAGGTGCCTTTGATGCAGGCGTTGTCACTAGTACCAACTCAATAGAGAAGTCCATTTCCCTATGAGGTAGAAACATTGAAATCTCTATAGGAAATACATATTGAATCTGTTGTAAAACCAGGTACCTCCTCAAGACATCTTCATCCTCAACTTCCTTACCTTTTTCAATAGATATATGCACTATGAATAACACACACCCTTTCTTACGGTTGCACTTTTCTTGCATAGTTGTCACCATTCTAACCATGTTTCCTTCTTCTTACCCTACAAAACTCTTTGTCACACATTGTCACCGAGACTATTAGTAGCCTTGTCATAACAATCCACCTTGGTCCTTGTTGTGGCCACAACTACCACCCTATTAAAACTTGTTGTTGAGCCTCAACCTTGCACCTTCCTACACACCCTCTTAACCCTCATACTCCACTCACTTCACTCATCCAGTGGTTGAATCATTGCATTATAGTTTTAAAAGGACTATTTATATGGTTTTCTAACTATACTGATGTTTGTTGTTTGGTTTAGTCTTTTGTTCATGCAACTGCGGAAACTTGTCAATTTCCTCATCCAGCACAGGTTTCCGCAGCCCGCACAGGATTCCGCAGCCATTTTGTTAAAGGCTGTGCTCCAGGTGTCTTCTGAAGGAACAAGCTATATGAGCAAGCTCCAGATGGCATGTACATGGATCGTGTCCCTTTGAACCGGCCAAATCATCATTTTGAAGCCGTGGTCAACCAAAGTCAAAGACGTGGCCAACCGAAGAGTCCAGCGGTGGCACGTTTTTGTTAAAGGCATGTGAATGATACGTGGCCTAGTTCCCAGCTCACAGAGGCTCCAGCGCACCTGAGGATCGTTTTTGAACAACGAATCTAACAGCCCACCACTCTAGAATTTAAGAAGCATAACGACAGTTAACTAGATCTCAGCTCATGAGATCTATGTGTCCATGGCACGCAGTTAATAGCCTAAGTAGTTGATTAGTTAACTGTAGGAATTTTACATTATAAATAACGCATTTTCAAATGCTGTAAAGAGACTTTTGATGCATAGAATTTCTGAACTATTATGTAATTTCCGCACGTTGTTGGTTATACCACCCCACTGTTTCACATGTTGCTGATTTGAATACATGGGTAGACCTTTCTGAAGATAGTTTTGTGATCATTTGATTGGCTGAAGTGGCAGAGGGCCCCTGCATACTGAAGCCCTGTAAAGTATTTGTTTAGTTTCGTTATGCTTTTATTTTGTCATTAGTTTGTACATCAGATGTTTTGCTTTATGATTTCTGTTGTTTATATCTTTGTCTTTATAAACTGATCAGTGTTTTTTATAGGTCCTTTTAGGCAGCCCAGGCAATCTTTTATTTTCTTTAATAAATTTTGGCATATGTGATCATCTTGTCCTGCCTGCTAACCTTTATTTTCTGCAATTTACATTCAGCATTGTCCTTTTCCAATTGTTATTTGTTTATTTCTTTTTCCGCTAAATTAGATGTCATACTACTTAATAATTTTATGATTTCTTTCTGTGGTCAATGACTATATCCGCAGGAGATCAGAAGATCACTAACGGTGGTGTGGTTTAAGTGTCATATTACTTACTCATAGTTGTTTTCCATAAAGTAGATTGAGCTGAATGGTAAAGAACTAAAGGAGTCTAAGTAGTGTGATTAATTTCTTTTTATATTTAGTTATCATATTTCTTGTTATGTTCATAATTACTTCCCCAAGGTAGATTGAGCTAAGGGGTAAACGATTTGAAGAATCCAAGTAGTGTGATTAGTTTCCTTATGCAATTTATTTTCTTTAACAGTTAAATATCATATTGCTTGTTATGCTCATGATTACTTCCCCAAGGTAGATTGAGCCAAGGGCCATAGGATCTAAAAAACTCAAGTAGTGTGAGTTAGCTGCTTTACTTTAGTTTGAGTTGTTTTCCAAGTTTTTGCTTTCTTTCATTTTCAGCAGCAAGGATACTGGGCCATTGCCATTAGTTCGCTTTTTGATTGGTTTCATTTCAGTCATTGTAAAGCTTTCTTTTGAGCATTTTTCAAGCATAGAAATCATAACCATTCACACTCCACACACTTCACACTTCACTTTCATCACCACACATTAAGGAAAGAATAAAATCCAAAACCAAACTAAAAAGCTTAAAACGACAAAAACTTAAGAAAATGGTTATCTAAGTACATACAGTACACCTCACTTCGTCAGTCTACGAACCCCGGGTTGACAATATAAATAGCAATTTAGATCACACTAAATTGACCAAACACTTATTTCCATAGTGTGGATGGTGCAAAGACATTTTTGGGTTACTATTGGCACTAAAATTCTACAACTATGGTGGATGGTACACTAGAAGATCTACAGAAATCTACAGACAAATCAAGTGAAGTTTACAAGACAAAGAACAGTGCCTTCAGTTTTTCAAAGTATAACCCCAAATTCATACATACACTTCTTACGTTAATAGTTTTCAATACTGTACATAGAATTATATTGGATATAGGATTAGACTCATTTTTGTTCATCCCCATTAGTAGGACAAATCAAAAGAACAGTGCTAGAAATTTGAACATAAATTTTTCTTTTCCCTCTCCAACATGGATAGGATACTAAGGATTCATAGTGTGTACTTCCTCCTCTGTTAAATACTCTCAACAGATTGTCCAAAATTAAAAAGGTAATTATTAAAATTATTAATTTTTATGAGTCGTTTCTTCTTTTAAATTTTTAATTATTTACCTAAATTCTATGATGAGTTTAATGATATTTATATAATTCATTATAAATTTTACCATGAAGTGTAGTTTAATGCTTATTTTTTTTAGATTTTTTTAATTATTTTGAAACTAAGATAATTATAATTATAATTTGAGTTGTTAAGTTATTATGGAATGCCATATAAATTTTTTTTTGATGAATTAAATCTAATTTTATATTTAATTATATTTTTTGTTTTTAAGATTTTTTAAATTCAGTGTGTGAAATTGAGATAATTATAATTTTAAATTATTGAATTTATTTAATGGAATATATCATAAAAATTCGAATATATTAAATCTATATCATATTTAAATATATAATTTAAATTATGGAACATTACAATTTCATCATGGGCCATACTAAAAAATTATCTCTTTAAACTAGGCCTCAAAAAATATAATTCTTTTATTTGAATATTTTCTGCTTCAAAATTAATATGAGTGAACCAACTATCCATGGGTCTTATTGGATCTTGTTCTGATTTATTGATTTAATGATATATAATATATAGCATTATACTATTGATGAGTCATCTTATACGATAGTTATCTTTGACATCATACTGTTACGTTTGTTCCTTTTTGCCTTACCTTTGACGTTTCTGCGTTACGTGTTTGTGTCACAATAAAGTTAAGTGAGCAATAAGAGGTGAATGAGTCTATTCTAAAGGTTGTATCATGTTCATCATGTCTATAGCGCTTTTCATGGTGGGTTTCTACTTTGACAACGATTTTCTTCCTTTGTAGATTGTTCTTCAAAAACCATTTTGATGCTTCTTTTCTACAAAAGTGGACATACTTTGCAAGTCAAAACACCAAAACCATAATGAAATTTGTTCCTTCATACTTTGGTATAATTGTAATAAAATCCATTATGGCCTCTTCCCAACACTCACTTGGTATGGACAATGGTTCTAGTAGACTTGGTCTCTTGATTATTCCTCTTTTGTATTCGAGCTACATTCTTACGATAAATATCCACTCATTTCCAAAGTTCTGAGAAAAAATATTACATAATGCATTTTGGATTGACTAATAACATATAATTAGTATAATTTTTTATCTCTACATTTATTTTGCAAAGTACTTTGATATTTCTTTATACTCTACTTTAATTTCCTTGCACAGGGCCTTGTGTTATTGTTTAGAATGTCATTTAATTTAACTGAATTTATGATAAAGGTATATATTTTGCCTTTAGTTCTTCAATACTTATTTGTTTTAGTGAGATTGTAAATTTTAATTAAATTATTTATAGTATAGTATCATTTATAAAATACATTGTTCCTTAATCATATAAGTTTAAATTTAGAACATTGATAATGCATATTGCTTATAATCATTCTCACTCTTAATATCTATAATTTTTCTTAACACTTATTGTTGTGTGTGGAGCATGATTGTTCAGAGGTCTTCGTTTCAGTTGGATGTATACCCCAAGAAGTTTGTACACCCCTCCACGTAGGGG
>APFE031744545.1:16160-59634 GCA_000404065.3 Pinus taeda | reverse complement strand
CAAAAACAAACTAAAAATCTTAAAACGACAAAAACTTAAGAAAATGGTTATCTAAGTACATATAGTACACCTCACTTCGTCAGTCTACGAACCCCGGGTTGACAATATAAATAGCAATTTAGATCACACTAAATTGACCAAACACTTGCCCTGGTAGAAATTTTCAATGGGTCCCCTTAGAAGTTTAATATTCCACCTCTTTAAATGATCTGTTTTATCCCAGAGACTTTAACTCATTGCCAAGTCAAATCTTCAATTTCTAAATGGCCAAAATCCCCTTGAATAAGTCCCTGTCGCATGGTTCATTCATGACCCAGTCTTTCCTTTCATTCACATCTTTCATCAGGATTTTTCTCAATCATCATAATCATTCATGGCACATTTATACTTGCACATATAATCACCCATACCCTTACTATGGCCATTTGTGCACTCAACGTCGCAAAAATCCCCATCTCATCATTATTCCCATTGTGGCCTTTCATAAGCAGAAATGCTCAAAGCATGCATAAATCCATTTTTGGGGCCTAATGCACTTAACACAATGGTTTCATGGATTTTGGATCCAACAGGCTTTATTATCCCAAATGCATATATTTCGGGTCTGGAGCCCCATTGCGCATCGTATATAGGCAGAGCCCGGGCCTCATGCACAATACGCACAGTGATATGGCGGACCTGCCAAACCTTTCAAATGTGATATATATGTATTTCCGGGTCTGAAGCCCCATCGCTTATCGCTATTGATGACATCCTGGGATTTTATATAAGGCACTCCACTATCTTCCAGACCCACTGATGATTATGAACTCGTGCATGTATTATATCAAGTCCGGTCTTACAGCTGGGTGCGGGTTTTCCCATATAATCTTGTGTCTTGCGAAAAATGTTAAGGTCAGGGCTTTTCAAAGAAAATCGTACACGGCGGACCCGATGAGCCTATTTAATATGACATATATATATGTCCGGTCCAAGGCCCCATCGCATATCACAATCAGCTAAAGTCCAAGGTCCATACATATATATGGCATGCCCTTGGCCTCCGAACCTGACATCACTATGAACTGCACTATATACAGAATTGGCTTCGGTTCTCAATCGCTCATCGCATATCGGCGGATCCTGGGTCATGCAGTTAGCGGAAAAGTAGAAGCCGGACCCACCGATGATTATAAAGCTGGGCATATTAATTTTCAAATCCACCCCAAGGGCCATATGCGGGTTTTCCCATTTATCCATGTGTTTTTCAATGAAACATTAAACTCGGGGTTTTCCAAAGGGAATGGTAACATTGCGGACCCAAATGGATTTATGAGCCTAACGTATATGTGTTTTCAGGTCTGCCTCCCATATCGCATATCGTGATTGGTGGGTCCCGAGGCTTTTATATATGTTGCACTCCCCTATACTCTGGACCCGATGGTTTATTAGCCGTAGTATATACATGTTTCAGGTTTGGGATCAATCGCTTATCGCTATCAATAAGATTGAGTGCATACACATATAGCACACCACAACCTCCTGGACCCACCGATGATTACAAAGCCAAGCACATAATTTTTCAGGTCCACAATTTGGATTCAGCTGTGCGTTTTGCGGTAGTTTTCAGTATAAACTGAGTCAGTTTGCTAAGCTTAATCTATGCATAAAGCTAGAAATCAGGGGTTGATTATCTTTTGTTTACTGTGATAAAATTTCAACAAAGGAAATACTTATGTTTTAAAGCATTTTTGTTGTATTTTCATTAGCGTGACTAGCGTCTCTTATTTCTGTAGGCCAGGAGTAACAAATGCACAAGTGGATCCTAAAAACCCTTATATGTAGAGGTGTTCTATCGAAAGCGCCGGCCTTTGACATTTTTAGTTGGTTTCTAGGTGTAGCTTGTGTGTTCCGAAGATGAAACGGCTCTAGATCACATCATGAACAGGACACACAGTCATCCTCTTTAATTGATAACCATTCAGTGCCCAGGAAATGAAGTGCCCTAATGACAAGAAATGCTCTTTACGTGTCAACAGTGACACCGACTATTTTCACCTATTCCTTCTGATTGGCATAATGAAGAAAGGAGAAGGAAGGCGAAGAGGCGGCGAAGACCAAGAACAAGAGGCTTTTAGCATAAATATTACCTCCGAAGAGGGGAGATGGCTTTTTATTTTCGAGAAGAGTAGTGTTGCTTTATTTTGAATGAGGAGGACTATTTTTTAGGGAAGAAGGAGCCATTAGTTTGAGACTCATTGTATTGTTTTGGATCAGAGTGTTGTTACTGGCATGAATGTAAATGTGATTTATATTTATGCATATTGATGGCTTACAGTTCACTAGTATTCTTTTTAAATTGAATGTGATTTAGTTTCCTGGTTAACTTGTGAATGGTCTTTGATTTGAAACTAAATTAAACATTAATTGCAATTTTAATTCCGTAGAAGAATGTGGATTCCTATATGAGTGATTGGATTGCAATTTAGCTTTAATGCAGTCTTGTCTAACTATGAATTCAGTGATTGATTCATTTGGACTTGAATCTATGCATGATGTTTAACCTTCTTTATCACACTCTCGCTGAACATATATGGGATGTTTAAACCTCTGTATCATGCTCTTGCAGGATAGAGTAGAGTAGCTAGGACTAGATTAGAGTAGTTAGAAGTAGGATAGATAGGATTTAATACATAGAGGTTAGTTGTTTTATCTTTGTTGATTTAACTGAAGTCTTCCTCCCAGAAGCAACATTTCGACATGTTTAAATAGTTTACGGGGTCCCTTAAAACCCGTCGAAGCTAGCCATTCCAAATGAAAGTAGGTCTAATTGGGGCTTACGATCAGGTTAGCTCCCCTCATTGTCATTGTGCACATTATCCATGTCAACAAATTGGCACTAGGAGGGCCTGAACCGCCCTTTCCAGCTTTTCAAGATTTCATCTATAAGTGCCACACATGGATTCAAAAGGATTAATGTATGGATCGTAAAGTTTAGAGAGATCATGCCACACATTTGAAAGAGCCTCATCTTGAAGAAACAAAGACTCCTCTAAGTCCTGTTTCTAGGTCACCCAAGGAGGAGAGACTGTGGGAATATCCTATAACTCAGGAACAACCTGTTAGAGCACTTACTTGGGCTTAGCTCATTCCCTCTCTCAACTTCCCATCTTTCACTCCTTACCTCCAAAAACTAAGAGAAAGCTAAGGATCTTTACCGTGAGTTAAGATACATCAACAACCACTTCTCTTGAAGACATTGTGCTCGAATCCTTGCATAGTATCGACACCACTTGGGAAGAAATTCCTGAAGATTCTCCTTCTAAAGGTAACTCCTTGCTTGATTTTGAGAATCCTAGTGGAGAAGCCTTCGACCAAAACTTTCCTGCCCATAATATGGCCAACGTTCCCCTTCTAGGTGGGAATCAGCCTCCACCTCCTCCTCCAGGTGGGAATCAACCTCCACCTCCTCCTCCAGGTGGGCATCAACCCACCTCCTTCAAGAGCATTCCCTCCCTAGCTTGCACAGGATGCTGTAGCGGTACATCGGTAGCAGCATACCTTACCCAAAAATACAGAAAGAGTGTTACCTAATTTTGACCCTGAGCAGGAAGATACTGCTGATAACCATATTTGCTCTTTCTTCCTAGCCTTGCACAGGGTGGAGGTTGCCGATGAAGATGTGGTGTGCTACCTATTCTCTTTTACTTTGATTGGTGCAACCTCCACATGGTATTTTAGTTTGAGAATACGGTCGATTACCTCATGGGATGCTTTTGAATAGGCCTTTTTAGACAAGTTTGGTGATGACAAAACACATGTGGCCTTAGTTTTAGAACTATCCTGTCTGAAAATGGAAACCAAGGATTCTACATGATTATGATTATACATGTATTGTGTTAATATGTTTGATCTTGCAGAAGAGAATTTCCTAAGATTGGCATACAATTGATTCTCTCTTAGCAATCTCGATACTGCTACAAAGTGTTCGGCATGTTCTTCCTCATTCTTAGAATATACCAATATATCATCAACTAATACAATAACACATTCTCTAGATAAGGATGCAACACACTATTCATGAAGCACATAAAGTAGATGAAGCATTAGTCAAACCAAATGAAACTACAAAAAACTCATAATTCCCTTACCTAGTCCAGAAATAAGTCTTGTAGATGTCTTCTACTTTGATGTGTACCAAATGGTATCCTGATATTAGATCAATCTTCAAGAACATTGTTGCTCCCTTTAACTAATCAAACAATTCATCAATCCTCGACAACGGATACCATTTCTTGATGGTCACCTTGTTCAATTGCCTGTAATTAATGCATAACATAAGAGTACCATCTTGCTTCTTCACAAACAACATTTGGCCTAATGTATCCCTTGTCAAGCATTTCCTTCAACTATAACTTCAACTCCACCAACTTCGGTGTGCTCATCTTGTAAGGTGCCTTTGATGCAGGTGTTGTCCTTAGTACCAACTCAATAGAGAAGTCCATTTCCCTATGAGGTGGAATCACTAAAATCTCTACAGGAAATATATATTGAATATGTTGTAAAACTAGGTACCTACTCAGGACATCTTCGTCCTCAACTTCCTTACCTTTGTCACTATACATATGCACTACAAATAACACACACCCTTTCTTATGGTTGTGCTTTGCCTGCATAGTTGTCACCATTCTAACTGAGGTTTCCTTCTTCTTATCCTGCAAGAGTCTTTGTTCCACATTGTCATCTAGACTGTTAGTAGCTTTGTCATAACAATCCACCTTGGTCCTATGAAGATACAACCATTCCATACCCAACAACATCCCATATGATCCCAATGGAAGTACATTCAAGTGTGCTGAACTAGACATAACATTCAACTCAAATGCACAAGCTCTTACCCAATGATGAACTCTCTTCTTTGTACTTGTATCCTACTGCACTAATCAAGATTCTACATGCACTTCTTTATTCAAACTACACTTATCCACTAGGTTAGGATTAACATAACTATACTTATATCTAGGGTCAATCAAAATAGAAATAACTTGATCACAAAGCTTACCGTCCATATCTATAATAGGCGCCTGGTGATCTTCCTTCTTATTCTCTAATAATGCATAGATCTGTGGAATACCTTTTCTAGCATCCCCCACTGTTTGTGCTTCCTTTGAAATGTAGATCTGCATTCTACCACCCTATTATTGTGGATAACCTCTTCTGCAATGATCTCCTCCATAATTCCAACACTATAAAGGCTTCCAACCTACATCGTTTTTCTTCTCCTCGAACTGAAATATCTATCCTCTATCAAATGCGTTAAAATTATTGTGAAATGTCGCATTATCTGTTTTGCTTGTATATTGAGGTGTTGTTCGCTTCTTTTTCCATTTTTCTTTATTCTTTGCATTACCTTTCCAGTCCAACTTAGTCTTATATCTACACTTGTATTGCTCAAAACAATGCTTTGAACTCATTGAACTCAATCCTACCTCTGAATGCTACTGAAATCCTTGAGGTAAGGCACATACCTCAATAACTCCAAGAATATTCTAGTGTACTCCTCATCGGTCATAGATCCCATCTTTAGCTCATAGAATTATTTTTCCATGTCATCATAGTCTCACTTACAAATACTTCTTCTTGAATAGTCTCTCAAACTCACTCCATGTCAAATCCTCTTCATTAATATCTCTGACATTATTTACATCTTCCCACCAAAAATATTCTTTACTTTTAAGACTGAATGTCACTATCTTGGCCTTCATGTTCACTGAGTAATCATGCAACCTGAAGAACTTATTCATCCCAAGCAACCATGCTTTGACATCTTGTGACTCCTTCATTTCTCCATCAAATGTAGGTGGCTTTTCTTTCTTGAACTCATCTGAAAATATCCCCTATCACTCCTCCTCCAAGTATGATAATGATGTTGACCATTATACATGTTTGAACCAGAACTAGAGTAAATCCCATGTTCACTGCCTTGTCTATCATGTGTATCCAATAATCTTCCATCTTTGACAGTGTCATCTCTATCCAACCTTCACTCACCATGTGACCTGCTACCATGTGCCCCATTAGTTTTATCCTCTTGTCCATGACTGATCCTAATTGGTCCTTGTCTCTACAAGTCTGAAAAGCTCTAAATAATTACTGCATTGAATTCCACTTGTTTCTCCTATGCCATAGAAGGTATCTCTTCTGATTGAATGATTCAGTCATTATCTTCTATGCAACTCCTTATTTTTTCCTTCAAACTTATCAAAGTTTCTTTTATGTCAGGATAATATCCCTCATCATGCTACTCATCTAATATATAGGGAGAATCTCAGGAACTGTAGTCCACCATCTTGCTAGTCATATTTTTTATTCTCTTCCTACAAGGTATATCATGTCAACCAAATCAATCATAAAAAAACAATGTACCTCAATTTAGTTTAAGGGAGGTCATCTCGTCTGCAAGATCAAACATATTAACACAATACATGTATAATCATAATCATCACATTATATAGACATCATCTCAATCATCATCCAATTACCATTCCTGATGCCACAACTATAACATAAACTAGACACAATGCATAAATAACAACATATGTATGACACACATGCATACACAATACATATAAATAATAACATGCATTCATGACAAACATTTTGACAAAAACACCATCATCTTTTGCAAGACATCACAATGACAACCAAGACAACCACCATGTATACACAACAAGCACATATACCAAAAACATGAGGACACATATGCAACTGGCATGTACATATGAAAACACATTCATCCAAGGAGAATGGAAACTATACATCACCCAAGGAAAATGGAACCATGCTATGATACCACTCTGTAACACCCTCCTCACACATTTACCCAAGCTAAGCAATCCACCAAGGTAAAAATGTGAGAAAGAGTTACTGTGATAAGATTCAACTCCCCAAGTACAGTTAAGGAAGTAGAATTGACATGACAAGACCAATTTGACTTTCCACACATGCTACATAACCTCTAGGAGCTAACCAACCCTTTCAAGTGACCAACCCCTAATAAAACCTACTTTTCATTGTCCTGGACCCTCAGTCACTCCCATGAAAAGGCATGCATGTGACTATCACCCTCCAATCACTCCCATCCATCCGACTATGGCCTTTTTCAGCGAGTTCTGTGCTATCAACCCAAGATTCTATGCCACTTTTTTAGAGCCAAGACTTAGGCCACTACCCATAATTTCATGAAACTTCCATAAACGATAAATAATATAGAAACAAGGGTACTAATCCAAGCACTTGAACTTACTCCTACTAGCCATGACAGGCATTTTGCCAAACATATCACAAACATGTAATCTATAGGTTACAACAATATAACTGAGCATAGGGGTCTCATACTAATCTAAGAATCATTAAGGAGGATTTATATCTCCTCACAATAGTTGCATTGTTAAAAATTAGGTCATTCATTCACTAACATTTCATATACTAACAAAAACATGATAAGAGCCATACATCATAATTGTCATAAAACATACTTCTAAACAAAAGATAACCAAAGATATATTAATGAGGAAATAACCATTAAAGCCACATAATATCAAACACATTTACTCATGAGAGTACTAAGGAAAAGGAGCTCTTATTAACATATGAAAATCCAACCAAGTTAGGGACTTCCACGTACCACCTGACCATATATTGGGCTAAACCAAATCTCTCTTTCAACCAATCACCCTCATACTATATTCCAAGCATGAACATATGATATCATTAAACAAATCAAACAAATCCAAACCAAGGCTTCCAGAGGCTAAAACACTTCAACCCTAAATTAGTGATTCCACCTCACTGTCAAACATCACTAAGCATCACCAAATTTGTCTCTACCCAAGTTGTCCAGGGTTCCAGAGTGTTTGTTCCAACTAGGGCTTCCAGGACTAGTAGATCAACCCACAATTGTTGTTGGACTTCTAGAGTGTTTTCCCAAGCAAGGCTTCCAAGACTAGTAAATTGACCCACCAAGGGCTTCTAGAGTGTTTTTCCAACCAAGCCTTCCAGGGTTAGTAACTCAAACCAAGTTGTTACAGGGATTCCAGATCATTTTTGTAACCAAGGATTCCAGGAACTAGTAACTTAACCCACAACAATAAGGAACAGGAGAACCAACTAGAAAACAAAAGAAAAGACACCCACAACACCATAGTTATCCAAGATAGAAAGGTTAGGAAAAACCACCATCAATCCAGGAAATCCTCCATGCCAATGACAAATCATAACCAAGGAACCACATGCATGTGTCATGCATGCCAAAACTATCAAAGAAATCATACATGCAACTCGGTACCTGCAAGTAAAACCCACTGTAGTTATTAATCTTGATGTCCTTGTGCACTTTCCTTCTCGTCCTTTTCCTTCTTTCTCCAAATCTAAATCATGCCACACCCCCCCAAGAGTGCTCCAAGATAACTATAAGTGTCCAAGAGTAAGAGATAGAGTAGAAAATGAGAGATCTAAAATTGAACTGGAAAAAAAGGATGAAAACTAGTCCTCAAAATCCTTTTTATTAATGAGGGCTCTATTTTATTCATTTTCCATTATTTTCCTTCATTTTCCTCCTGACATGCAACCTGTGACCTTTCACCTTCCTTTTCTCTTAATTTCCATTATTTTCATAAATGAAATTCCAATTAATGCCACTTTTCCTTTACAAATCATTTTCCATTGCCTTTGCCAATTTCTATAGCCATTAATTAATCACAAGTGATCCCCATCACTATGATGTTTTCCCAACATTCATCTTGGAATACATGTTCCATGACCTTGGCTATTATTTTTCCTTTATAAACTTTATTACATGTGTTTTTAACCAGGGTTGTTACATTCCTTCTGTTCCTTCGCCTTCTTGCTCAAAATCCAAAGTATGCCAAAATTCTCAAAGAAAACTCTAAGTGTGCAATAGTGTGAGGGAGAGAATAGAGAGAGAGAAATCCAAGCTAAAATTGACAAAAGGTTGTGAACTGATCCTCAAAAGCCTTTTTATCATTGAGGCCTCTATTTTCTTCATTTTTTACTATTTTCCCCATTTTCCTTCAATATAATCCTCACATGCAACCTATGACCTTTCACCTTCCTTTTCTCCTATTTTCCATTATTTTCATAAATAAAACGCTAATAAATGCCTCATGAATTTTCAAAGCCTTTTCCATTACCTTTTCCAATTTCCATAGCCATTAATTAATCACAAGTGATCCCCATCACTATGTTTTTCCCAACATTCATCTTGAAATATGTGTCCCATGACCTTGGTTATTATTTTTCCTTTATTAACTGTATTACATGGATTTTTAACTTGGGGTTGTTACATTCTTCATTTTTCCTCTATTTTCCTTCAATTTCCTTCTCATGCAAATATGTGACCCTTTATCTCCCTTTTCTCCTATTTTCTTTTATTTCCATAATTAATGCCAATTATTGCCTCTTTGCCTTTACAAAGCCTTTTCCAATGCCTTTGCTAATTCCACCCTAGCCATAACAAACAACAACTAATGCCCACTAGGATTGTTTTCCCAACATTCAACTTGGAATATGTGTCTAGTGAACTTGGTCTTATTTTTCCTTTATTAACATTATTAAATGAGCTTTTAACTCATTGTTGTTACAAACCCCTCCCCCTTAGGGGAACACTATCATCAGTGTTCTATGACACCTAAAACCAACAAGACTACTAAAAACCAAATCGCATACTACCCATGGAGCTTTATAACTTAGCTCGTTGCAGTATTTACAATGACCACTACTAAAACATGAAAACCATATCGTTTATTAGAGCTTTATAACACATGTCATTACAATATTTACAATAGAAACCACATATACTTATGCACATTTTCTTCAACCAACAATTAATCATACTATTTATGGAGCTTTATAACCACAACTTGATACATTATTTACATTAACATACACATATACATATGCACATTTGATATAACCAACAAATAAAAGGATGTGATGTATGCATCCACAACAAGGGAATCCACACTCAAAAGTAGTACCAGGATTCACCTCCTTCCCAAGAAGTCCAAAATCCACTGCTAAAGTCAAACTTGTATCCATTGTCTAGCACCACAATCCTTGTGCTACATGTTCCCTCAGTGAACAGTTACCGACTCATTGTTTTAGGGCACATTCCCAATGTGCTTCTGATTCCATCTGACAATGTATTGACCAAAACAAATTTATTCCTCAACCTTCCGTTCTCTACTACACATTCCCTTGGGCAATCTAGTCACCCCCTTTCATGTAGTCACTTACCTTCCAAGTTCCCCGACAACCCCTTTCATGGGCGATCCATCCCTTGGTAAGGTTTCCTTGCATTGTAAGGTCTAACATCCTATGCATATCCTTGCATCAAAAACATCATACCAGCCATAACTTGCTCATTGAAATCAATGGAAACTATTGGGTACCAATGTCCCACATTGGCCCTTCTCGTGAATGCTTTACCATCATACTGTTGCCTGTTCCAATTCCTTTTGTCATTGCTAATTCTTGCAGACAATTTTAAACACCCAAACCAAGCATTTACCTTCCCTTTTGTACCAAGCACATAATTTCCATTAGAATAAAAGGAATTGAAATAAGTTCAAATCATACCTCATTGATAGTTCATTAATAAGGTACACTTGCATTTCTATTTACTTCCTATCACACTAAGTCAAACTTACCCTTTGATAAAATCATCATGTATAAACATATCACATATCATTAGCTCAAAATTTAAACATCATAAATCAAATCATAGATCACATGTAACTATCATAAATCAGAGTCATAGATCACTTGCATAATTAAAAATGAAATAAAAATACTTATACTTATCTTTCAAATGGTTATTTTCTTTTGAATTTTTCTTTGTCCTTTTCGTACACACACTAAATCAGTTTCCAAACTTGGTAAACACCCAGTGCCTTCTCTTCTCTTCAAGCAATAAGGGAATCTGAAGATTAAGCCACCTCGAACCTCAACATCAACAATATGGGTATCTCAAGACTAAACCATCTCTACCCTCAACAGCAACAAGAGTATCTTGAGACTAAACCACCTCAACCTCAACATCAACAACAAAGGTATCCAGTGACTAAACCATCTCACCCTCAATAGCAACAACAAAGGCATCAAAATATTGAACCACCTCAACCCTTAATAACAACAACAAGGGCCTAGACAGTCCCATACATGTCTATCCCATTACCCTGCACAACAGATACACATACATAATGTAAAACACAACACATACACCCACACCCACACCTAGTGTACACCACCACACATACACCGACACCTTGTGTACAACACGACAAATACATCCACAACTAGTGTACAACACGACACATACACCTGCAACTGATGTACAACATGACATATATGCCTACACCCAATGTACAACACAAGATGTAGACCTACACCAGGTGTACAACACAACACATACACCTACACCTATTGTACAACACAACACATATATGTACATACCATAAAATACATTGATGCACATGTCTGAACACAATGATTACATAATACTTGTAACATAATACCACATATACACAACACAACATGTATACAATACCACATGTACATTGCACCACCTACACAACACTACATGTACACAACACCACTTGCATAACATGTACAAAACACCACATTTACACAGCGCCACCTACTTATCATGTACACAACACCACGTGCACACAACACCACATGTACAACATGTAGACAACACCATCTATACATAGCACTGCATATCGACATGTACATAACACCATCTGTACCTAGTACCACATATAAAATATGCACAAAACACTATATGTACATAATATTACATATGCAACATGCACACAACACCAATATTGCACATCTGAAGATCACAATGTCTCTACCAAGCAACTTTGTTTCTAGTGTCTTTCCATTATCCATGCTTGTCCGAGCATGCCACATATCACATGTTTTCATTTAGATGATGTATCTCTTATCACTACCTTCCATAGCATAAACATAGGCATAATATAAGCATATAATATAAATCATATCTACATGATATTGACCTCATAGATATGTCAGGGCTACTCTTTCCACTTGATTCCTCATTAGACTAGGAACCTCTTCATGCCATTCACCTACATAAACAATCATTCCTCCACAACCATGATCCTTAAAAACCATGTCAGACAATGGTATACACAGATACATATATATAATCATTAGCTTAAAACAATCACAATCCCTGATGACCCTGTTAGGAAACGACATACATAAATACATGGATACATATAAACATTAGCATAAAGCAATCATGATCCCTGATGACCTTGTCACGCAATGACATACATACATACATGTATACATATATATACATCAGCATAATCATGATCACAACATAATTACCAAATAGCATAAGGTCAAGGTTAAGAGAACTCCCTTTATCCGTGCACAACATGCACAACATTGATAACAATCGTTCCCAATATAGCCAAGGCATCTAACACCTCAGGTCCATTTACTCTTCCTTTCTTTCTATCTTTTTCATGATTGTCTTGCCATCTTCCATTTACCCCAATGGACCCAACCAATCCAACTAGCTATCACATTCTTGCCTTCATCTGCCCTTATACATGCACGAGAATTAATCCAAGTCTCATATTACCTGTTGGGTTTCATTCAAGTCCCAATATCCATTAATTTTCCTCTTTCCCTAACCTATTCCCAAGACCCTTAAAACATAAAAGGTAGAAACATGAAACAACAAGAAGAAAACCATTGAAAACCAATAGCAATACAACGCCACAAACAAAGTGGCATGGCCATGCACTAGGCACAAAAAAATTGTAAATCAAGTGCAAAAAAATCACAAAAGATAGAAAGCACAAAACTAGCAACAAAAACCATGACTCAATCCCCATGATTTTCCAATGCTTCCAAGGGAAATCTCAACCTGAGCCTTCTTCAAGATTTCATGGCACTCACTTTTGCCATGTAATCGCCTGCATCATACTTACATAAACACGAGACTATCAATGCATAAATTGAAATAACAATGTATTGATTACCTTACCTTGTTGTGCCAACCACATTTCCTTGTAACTGAACACGCACATGTATCATCTCTAAAGGGACTCCAATTCCTTGATGAATCCAACCATAACCAGAAACCAATTGTTACACCTGTCAAATACATGTTCATGAATATAGTACAATCCACATAGTGTCAGGAAAAATGAAGGTTAAGAAGGCTTCTTGTATGCATGCAAAGCACTCGTTTGTTTGGAATTTTGGTCTCCAAACATAGACAAAGGAATTCGCACCCAATTAATTTCTTTTACCTTTTACCTTACTACAATCGAGTCTTACTATGTATTGTCACTTCAGGCAAATGTCAGTTATATAAACAAATCAACTATTATCTTGTCTTGCTAATACCAAACATGTTGCCCTACAATTGTTCACACATTTCAGTCACACATTCCCAAGATCAAGACATTGTGTCTATTAATTTGAAATCAACCTTTACCAAGACTGACAACCATGTCATAATAAAATCACAGTCACAAATCATAATACTACAAATAACACCCACTTATACTCAAGTGCATATTAGTTGTCTCAACACATATTGAGTTAGTACAACCATATCAAAACAAGATCATTCCTTCATGCAATCTTATAGAAACATGCTCATATCATGCACTTAATCAAACAATCAAACAACTTGTAAACATACCAGGTTAAATAAACCAAATAGATGACATAATAAAACTCATACCTCAATGTATCTCAAGGGAGGCTATCACAGCTGCACAAGTCAATCAAGCTTAATACGACAAAATAACACAAATATATCGGCTCAAACCTGAGTATCATAACCATATCCATATGAACCGACCAATCTAGATTAACACGATACATATAACATCAAGATCTTAGCTGTAATGACCATACTCATCATGCATATGACCACAATGCATATAACAACAAGTATCTATCCTTCATGACTAACGAACGCATGTGCATATCACTGCACTGGTCAAATAGAGTCTATAATTCATGTAACCATGACAACAATAGAATTACATGCATGTACATAACCATAATGATTATAACAACCATTAACCAACATACTTGTGTGCCAACATATGGTACATGTATGACGATCTACTCTTATCTTGAGATCCATTGTTGTAACCTCGTTCTAATGATTTGCATCTCCTACTCCATCTCAGCCAACATATTAGTATGATAACATACCAACAACATCATGATGAAACAAAATTCATTAAATGACCTCATTCACAAGAACCATGACCATGACAATGCATGCATGACAACATGCATCTGCCCCATCCAATCCAAGTATTTGAACCATCCTCTAATACCAATATGTAACACACCCCTTCCACATTTACCCATTTTCATCAACCTGTCAGGGGAAACATGAGCTGAGGGATACTATGACATCAATAAACGTCCTTAGTACAGTTAAGGAAGTGGAATTGACAAAACAAAACTTAACTGACCTTCTCGAGGAGCTACAGGACCCCTATGAGCCAAACAACCACTCCAGGTGCCCAAACCTTGAGCTAACTTACCCGTTTAGTGATTTGATCTCCCAGTCACTTGCATAACAATGAAATCTAGCAACTGTGACCATCCATTCAGATGGATAACCCTACCTCCTAGCAATTGTAGTTTATATTTCCCAGTTATGAGCATGTGACTCGAGAATCTGATCCTATTTTCCAGGGCTAGTCTCCAAACCTCTACCCAAAACTTGATAAGGATTTCTATAACAATCAATGAAACAAGGAAAAATCATCTTAACAAAAAAATTGATCAAGGGCTTGACCTAACTAGGCCTAACCATGACAATCAGTTCATCAGACATATAGTGAACATGAAATCTATAGGTCATGAATGCATATATGAACATGGAGGTTTTATACTTATCTGAGAATGATAAAGAAGGTGTAATTCCCTCTCACAATAGCTACAATAACATCTATTAGGTCATGCATTCAATAACCATTCATTTACCAATCAAACATGATAAGAGCCATAACTAGAATATGTCATAAAACCATGCTTATAACCAGCATATAATGAGAATAATAATAATGATAGAGCAACCATCAAAGCCACGTCATAAGAAGTACATTTACTAGTAAAATACTAGATGGAAGGAAATCTTATCAAAATATGTAAAAGCTAACAATACAGGGAATTCCACATCCCACCTGATCATAGATTGGGTTGAATCAAATATTTCTTTCAGGCAATCATCCCCATTCCATATTCCAAGCATGAATGTGGGATCTCATGGGATAACCAAAACATAAACAACCAAGGGAATCCATAGGTTAAACCACCTCCACTCTCACACTACAATGATCTCACCTAAATCGGTCTCGAGATCACAAAACCTACCAAGCTTGGATGCCTCATAATTCCTTCACCATTCCTTGAGGAATTTTCTTGTCTCCACCCACCTTTTGAGGGATTCCTGGAGAAAACCATGTCCATCCCCAAACCTTGGTATTTTCCTGAGAACCTCACTCGAATTCAAAACCTTCCATCAATATAAAGCTCAACCAAGAATTAATCCCATCACACCATGGCTATCCAGAAATGGCAAGACATGGTTGAAACTACTATCACTCTTGGAAAATACCATGCCAATGACAACAAGAGAACCAAATACACACATGCATGTACCACTCATGAACAAATCAGCTAAGAAATCACACATGCATGTACCACTCATGGACAAATCAGCTAAGAAATTACACATGCAACATGTTACTTGCAATTCCTCCTGTTGAAGTTGCTTGATTCAATCCTTCCTTGCTTGTTCTTTCTTTCCTTTTCCTTCCTTTGCTTGTCCTTTCTTTCCTTGTATTCCTTTTTCTTCTTTCTTTCTTTCTCTGCTTGGCGCTCTTCTCCATCTTAAACCAATTCCAAATACAAATTGACAAAAGGCCCCAAACTGATGCTCTAATTCCTTTTTATTATTGATGCCTCTATCTTCATCATTTTCCTTCTATTCTACTTCAATTTCCTTCTCATGCAAATATGTGACCCTTCATCTCCCTTTTCTCCTATTTTCCTTTATTTTCATAAATAAATGTCAATTATTGTCTATTTTCCTTTCCAAAGCCTTTGCCAATTTCCCCTTAGCCATAATAAACAACAAGTGATGCCAAGTAGGATATTTTTTCCCAAAAATCATCTTGGAATATGTGTCCCATGAATTGTTCTTATTTTTCCTTTATTAACTTTATTACATGAAATTTTAACCCAGGGCTATTACATCAGCACCTCATGTTGATACGCTCTTACCCATTATCCACTTTTTTCACATTTCTTGTGATATTTTTGACACAAATTATGTGATCGAGATGTTTCCCATGGCACACAACTCGGTTGAAGCCACACCCAAATATATATCCTGATGTTGTGGGTATAAGATCACATGTATTATGGGTCACCAACATCATGGGAATCAAGATTAACCTAAATCCCCCCCTTTAAACTTGACTTGAGGCAATTATCTCTTACACCCCTCAATGTTATTAAGCTATTAGAAATCCTACATTTTCTCCCATCACCTAGGTATATATGTAGATTTCACAACTAATTTAATAGCATGATAGTAGTATTCCCATTTACATGCATTTTTTTAGCTCCCTTGAATCAAGAAGATAATAAGGATCCACAATCAATAATCTCCCACTTGGAGACTAGTTACAACAAGTCTAATGCTATTACAATTACTGGACTATGTTTCAACTATATACCTAACAATTTTCTCATCTTCACCATCATGCTTGAGGGCCAACTAAAATCAAGTAGGAATATAGTTTCAACCTAGTTACTATCTTCATTAATGTCTCCAATATTTTAACTAGTGTGTATCTTTTCTAGCTTCAACTATCAATATTTCAAAATTGATCGTATGAAATGGTACCTTAATAACATATATTTTGTCTTAGAATGGAAGGTTGAGTCTTTTGTAAGATGAATGTTGTTATGGTTTTCATCATTATACAATATAATATTCTATTGTTTCTTTCCCAATTCTTCCATAAACCACTGTATTCAAGGCATATTTTTAGTAGCAACATACCTTGTTTTGATTGTTGAAAGTGAAATAACCTTTCACAATTTCCAAAACCATCTTATTGTTGATCCACCTATAGTAAAATAATACTTTGTGGTGCTCCTTTCACTATATATATCATCTACCATATAGAAATCAACATTTTCTTGTAGAAAAATGTTTGAAACTCCAAAACACAATGTCTTAGTAGTGTTACCTTTCAAATACTTAAGAATCTAGTTTGCTTCTTGCCATTTCTCTTTACCTATATAGTTCGTATACCTACTCAAAACTCTTTGTGCAAGTAACATATTTTTCCTTATGCATATTATTACATTCATCAAGCTACCAACTATCAATGAATGTGGAACTTTGAACAACTAATATATCCCTTCTTGTGTCTTGGGACACATCTCTGTAGTTAGTTTTAAATGGTTGGTTGAAGGTGTAACTACTTTTGTATCCCTTAGTTTAAATATTTTCAACACCTTCTCTATATACTCACCATGAGAATGTTAGTTTTTTATTTTTTCTAGAGTTTGTTATTCTCATATGAAGGATATGTTTTGCAACATCTAAATCTTTGATCACAAATAAATTAACTAATTTTTTTCTAGCACATTTATGTCCTATATTTTAGGCTTTGTAATAATCATGACAACTACATTTGATAAAAAGATAATGTAAGTATCACTAACTATTCTCTTTAATTACATAAACATAGCGGGGAATAAGAATGCAAGGGAAAATAAAAATTACACCATAGCAACAACAAACTATTTTTTACCTTCGAAATCCCAAATATGGAAACTAACATCAATATATCCTTGACCAAAATAGCCCAAGTGAACATTCACTACATTTAGAAGCCCCATTACCATGGAGTATCTCGAGCCTATTTAAATATTCCATTAAATTAAAATCAATAGGTAGAAAGCTATGGACCCAAAAAACTGATCCAGATTGGATTATTATATTATTTTTCATCCATATTGATGCATTCAGAGTGGAAAAATAGGAGGAATCATCTCATGGGACCATTTTTATTGGTAGAACCTAGTTTGGAAAAATGAGGTCTGAAACATTTTGGGAGCATTTTGAGGCATCAAACGATGTTTTATAGGGGTAAAAAATTGTCACTTTATCACAACGCCATTCCATGCTATTTTACACATTGATATCTTTCCAGCGGCGCAAGAAGCACGTCAATCAAAGTTCGTATGCAAAAGTTATGCCACTCAAAAGTTGACCTTCTTGTTTTCATGGCTATAATTTGGGAGGATGTTGCATCAACCGCCATTATTCATGGAAAAGGGGCTAGCCACATGATTATGATGTAACAGACTGTAGAAGAGTCTATATTGTAACTCTAGTTAAGAGTTGATGTAGTCAAAATTAACCACTAGTAGGCTATCACATTGTGTTATATCTGGGCCACTAGGAGGAAGAGGTATTCCATTATTTCGCGAGCATTTTGTTCCATAGTTGAGAAAATATAGCTAGGAGACTCAAGGAGGTAGAGCACACAAAGAGAATTTGTGCACTATAGTAGCCCACAGGCCACATGAATTACTTCTTTGTATCTGTAGCCATATTTCTAGAGAGAGAAAGAGAGCGAAGCGGCCTCACCTTTCTATCTAGGTTTTCTCTCAAAAGGGTTTTCCAAAGAGCACATCTTGTGTCTTATGTGCCTCTGTGAGCTTATTTTTTCATTCTCTATGTTTTCACATAATTTCCATTTGCATGCATGCACTAATATAACTCCTTTATCATAACTAGCATAAAACCCTCCACAACAGTTACTCTTTTATCATCATCATCATTTCCACCAATACTAGTTCCAACATCATCGCCATTTTCATGAATATCAACATCATTGTCACTCTCAACATCGCCAACCATCATTAATGGTAGCCTCATCATTATCATCAATAACATATAGTACATTGTAGTAAAGAGAAGTAGACTGAGGTACAAGGACCATATTTATTATTATTTTTTCAGCATCTTGATATTATTTTCATCATTTAGTCCTTAGTCTTCTTTCAATCCTCACAATGATTGGATTTTCAAGGCACAAGCTACATGGATCCATAAAGTACATAGAGACTACAATATCAGTATTAAATTTTGTATGGATATAAATATGTGCACACATTTTGGTCGCCATGGTTATATGATTAGTATGAAAATTATGGGACTATATGTGTTGTGCTTTTGGAAAATGAATTTGTAGATTTAGTTGTTTTCTTTTTCTTCTTTTATTCTTCAAAGAAAATAGAGCCTTTTACTCCTCAAGCAATTAGATTCAAAGATGGTGTCAATGCTTCTAAGTTCATAGATTCTTCCATAAGTACAACTCAACACTCCATTGGTTACATAAGTGAGGTTTGTTTTGCATGGTCATTACAAGGAAATTGTGATATAAGGTAACTGAGTTGAACCAATTATTTAATAGATTTATTTGTTGTGTTTTGAAACTTAAACAGTTTGACAATATAACCTTTGGACCCATATCTATAAACCTAGTTTTTCTTCACCACCTTATGCAATCATTTGAATATTCCATTTGATCCCTGTACATTATTCCCTTTCATCATTGTTCCGCTAGCATGGGTCATCATTGGTTTTCATGCACACTGCTAGCATGGATCATCATTAGTTTGCATACAAACCAAATCAATCATGCCTCACTATAATTTAAATTCCCTACCACTTATCTCCTATTTTAAACATCATTTTCCCTCTGTTCAAAGTATTCTCATGTCCCCTATTTCAAATCTTATTGTATCCCCTACTTGGAATATCACCTTCACCCCAACTAATAGTAGATATTGAAGAGGCCGAGCCCTTGAAATTGGCTCTACAGGATGGGAAAACTTGGACTTGTAAGATAGGAACATTGGTCATTGGGAGCCCTAGAAGGGTTTCTTGAGTATAATGCTAATAAGCCAATTCTTCAAACTGTGGGATTGCTTCCATTCCTTAATAATTTTTAAGGGTATGACAATTCCATAGTGATGGAATTTTCCTAGGGATTTGATGGTAATATAGCTCGTATCAATGATTTTGTAATGGAATTAATAGAGGATTTAGTGGCTCAAGCCATGGGTCTTTCTCAATAGGGAGAGAACTGTTAAAAAAAAAATAGGTGGAGAAAGGAACTTAGATTCTATTCCTTAATTCTTCAGAGTTAGAGCTAGATTGGAAGTGAGGAGCTTCACACTTCTACATCATGGAAAAGTGAACGAACTTACCCATTTTTTCACAAAAGGTGGTGACTTGTGAAGGTAGATATTCCATCACCTTTCTTTATCATATTCATTATTTTTTTCACTTTGAAGCTAGTGAATGTACCAGTTTCCATTATTTTCTTTTTAAGGGTCCATGATGCATGTAAAAGGGTGTCCAACAAAACCCTAGGAAAGTTAAGAGTAGCCTGCATCACCACAAACTCATTAATATTTTAACCATGTCTAAATTAAGGAAGAAGGAGGATAATTGGGATGCCTTTGTCATTAGAAACTAGTTTGGTAGCCCCCTTCCAGTACCAAAAGTGGCACAAGAAGGGTCTACCGAAACAACATATGAGGAAATGCATGTTAAAGAGAATGAAAATCCTAGAGATAGTGACAGGGATGGAGGAGACAATTCTCCAAGATATGAATATTTTAATATTCATACAAAGGATCCCAAAAAGGTGAAGAAATTAAATCAACAACCTTTCACTTCCTCTAGGAGAGTGGCTAGAAGTATGGTGAAAAGGAGGGCTCCTAGAAAAATAGAGGTTGTTTCCTCACCTTCTCATTCCTCTCTTCCTAAAAGGCCGAAAACAAGGTCCTATAATGATTATGTGAGTCCATTAGTTCAATATGTTATAGATTTCTATCCTACTATGTCCTTTACCGTACCAAATGCACCTATAACTTAGAAGCTAAGGAGGAAGAATAAGAAGATTAAAAGGCCAAAAATATGGTTTAAGAGTTTAAATTTCTTGATAGAGATGTTAAGAATGAAAATGATATCCTAAATACCAAGAATGTAGAGCTACGAGAGGAAGTTGCAAATATTTTTGAGAATAAGAAGTATCTTAAAGTGATCAGGAAATGGTACAAAGAGAACTTCTATTTGCAAATACAAAATAAGACTTTGAAAAAGAATTTCAAAGTTGCATAAAGTATATGTGGAGCTCATGTTAATATCAATATTGGTGATCAATGAGGCCATTACAGTTTTGATCATTTTTGTTAAAAGGAGAATCCAATACGATTTCAACTATGTCAACTGCAGCTTTTCTTTATGAGGACACACAAAATATCAAGCTTGGGGGAGATGTTGGGGCTCTGAATTGATGATATATTCACTATCATTTAACCATTTTAGACCCCTTTAAACCCTCATTTGTGGTCATATACAATCATCTTTGTGCATGATTAAGGAAAACTATGATTAAAAGGGGATTTAAAAGTTAAGTATTATTTGTCTTTAAATGTTTGTCATTTCAAATGCTTTTAAAAGAATAATCTTGATTAAGGCCACCAGTGAAGGTTATAAATTAGGTCTTGTAAACCATGTTAGTTCCTTCAACCACAATACATGGTTGGAATAAGTGTGCCCTCTTAGATTCAAAATGAGCACATGGGTCTTTTCGACGACATCCCTGATATGCTCTCTCATCTGTTAGACTAAACCCATATTCAATGACTAGTGTTTAGTTGGCATTCCACATTGGCAATCAACTACAAAAAGATATGGCCAATATCAAAGGTTTTGTGTATCAAATGTGTTGAGCTAGAATGCATCTGCACCTTCTCAAACTCCTCATTTTGTTATTTCGTTGCTTTAAAAATATAAAGGAGTCATTAGATCACCTGCATATATATGTATATATATATGATATGCTTAATGCATTGATCTGCTCTATTTCATGTAATGTGTACGTGGACACAAAAGTCTATGATTTTCAAAACTAGGCTTGATTATTTTGAATAGCTACACAATTGTGCCTTATATTTTACTAATATAATATTGAAAGTGTTGCACATGGCATTGTGATTTTGCATTCTTTGAATGCCTAATTATTTATGCTTTGTTTCAGATTGTCCTTGAAGTTTGCAAGGGTGAAATTGATCATTAAAGGCTCCTATCGAGGCATTGTAACCTCTTGTCACTGCGGAAACATATTCATTCTCAGATTATTAAAGACCACTATCAATAAGGAGAGGACCCTGCATCGAATTCCCAGTGCTCACCATAGTTAGATTTCTTGTTACATTCAGTAGGTTAATAAAGCCTGAGTAGTAAAGGAAACCAAAGCGCATTGTAACTTTGCATGTAGTGATTGATGTTTGAAGATGGGAAGTTATTTAATGGGCTATGACACATGAAGGCTCTACAATAGGTACCTAGTTGAATACATCTTCCCTAGTTTACCCTTTTTTATTATATTATTTTTAATGGTAGAGGCAATGTCTGTTGAAGACAAAGACAACCCATAAGAATTTGGTCATCCTTGTAGAAGTAAAGCATCCCTGAGTCTATTGTCTAAAGACCAAACCCATCATACATCAAAATAAATATAAGGTTTCCATTGTAGTAGTTAGGCACTTGAACCATCAGTGTCCACACTTTTGCACATATATTGTAGTGCCTCTAATCTTACACTCCCAAATTGACAGCTTTATGTTCTGATTGTAATGTCAATAAATTCACCCAACATTTGTAACGATAGATTAGTTTATTGGTTATAATCTAAACCAAACTAGTTGAGTGTAAGTAGGCTAGTGGCTTACAAAATGCCAATCTCATGCATCGTATTCTCATGTAGCAATAATGAACTAAAAAAATTGAGATGGAATGCAACCAATTCAAATCTTTTTTTCATTACTCAATGCATGGATGCTCCTTCCCTAACCTTCAAAAATATGTTCCTTCAATTAGGACCAACAAAGAAGGGCTTTGTCCTCTATAATCGAAATATTTTGGACTTAGAGGAATGAAGCCCCCACCATGGAAGAATAGGAAGCACAAGGTAGTAATAATATTTGGTTTTTGTCTATGTATTTTTGTGTAGCTTGTAGTTTGAAAAGATGTTTGGAGCAATTAATTGGAAAAAAATCTTGTAATTCCATTTTAAAAAGTTGATTACAAGACAACACAATTTCTAATATTTTTGTATAGTCCTACTACGAATTTGGAACTCTAAATTACATATCATTACTAGTTTGCAACCGCTTTTAATTAATGTAATTTTTGTTCTAGTTATATATATATATATATATATATATATATATATGTTATTTAGTGTGTCAAGTAATTGCAATAGGTTGTTATTCATGGTCTACAATGGAAAAACCACTCTAAATACTAAATTGGCTTAGGAGTCGTCCAATTTATTGGTATGTTGTCTCACTTAGAACCATTCAACTAACAATTCATTGTTTTTAACATAAGTTTTGTTTAACCAAAGTTCTAATTCTACTAAAAATGACTTCTAATTTGAGGTATCTAACCTTTGTTCCAAATCGCATGTGTCTCAAAATGATAACTAAATCCCAAAAACGAAATGTGTTAAATAAAATGTACAAATTAGATAATACCTTGTAAAATAGCTTATGCTTATACTAAATTGTAAAAAATAATTCCTAATTGTCATGATTACTATTCTTAATTGTTCAACAAAGTAAAAGACCACCTTTTGTACCCACCTCCCCTAATTATTAACTATATATTATAATAAAATAAAATTAGAATGTTCATAAATTTAAATCAATTTATATTAAATTATATTATAATATTATATATATATTTTAAAATAGATTAATATATTAATTTAATATATTTAATTAATAATAAATAGTCTATATTATTTAAAATTATTAATAAATTATATATTATTGATATTAATATATTATTTAAGATTCCATTTTAGCGAAAGCACTTGCAATTATATATGTAAAAGTTTAAAAAACACACACATATATATATATAAATAAATAGATAGTGCATGACGCCTTCAAATGACTTCAATGCTGTCAATAAAATTGAGTCTTATTCAATCATAAAGACATACGTTTTATCATAAATCACACTACTCTGAATAATAATATATTTCTTATAAAAATTTAAAAACTATATTATTATTTATGTTTTTTACATAACAAAAGAATCTTTACAATTCACACAAAGTATGAGAGATATTAAGCCTGTCCATAAATTATATATTTTCTTGCCCTGTAATTTCTGAAATCTAATTATTTGACGAGTCCAACCAATGGAAACCACCTAAAGTCAAGTTTGCTCGGTTGCTTTTCGAGAGCCCAATCAATCGAAACCACCTAAAGTCGAGGTTGCTTTTTAGCAGCATTTCCAAAGTAACAAAACCGTAGATTCATCACGGCATCTCTTGAAATTTTTTAATAGACACGAATTCATAAAACGTTACCTGTCATTATCCAGACCGTGATAACTGAGACGTTTCGTAGGAGTCTCTCTGAAGCAGGGATGCTTTTCAAATATAACGTGATTGTAATGGGAGAATTGGAAAGACCAGGAACATGAATCAGACAAATCTTCACATGCTTTCTACCTTTACCTCATCCTTCAGCTCTCCCCGTGGAAATGAGTATCTTTACTTTGCCGTATTCGCTCTACCTCTCCTGCACAACGCGGGTAAATGAATGGCGTTCTACGACTATAAATTTTCCTTATTCCCCTTAGCTTTGCAATGCCGATTTATATCCCTGACGATAGTTCCACATAAAAATTAAATCAATAAGGAGCAGACTCGTATTTTCAGAAGGTACGAATTCTTCAATATTGACAAGTATTTCAGGCACACATACATCATGGGTGCCAAGTGCAGCTGTAGGTGCTTCGGCTCTGCCAAGGGAACCGAGGCGAGAAAAGTGGTATCTGAGTCAGAATCTTTGTGGCCGAGGTTCAAAAGGCGAATAAAACAGAAAAGAAAAATGCAGTCTTCCAAGCCAGCTGCTTTCTCAAATTATTCTGTCCAGATTTCTCCTGCTTACCTTATCAGCGGGGGATCGAAGCCTTTGGTGAGGTTTGTTTCGAATTCCGGAGGCCGAGAATTTATTCCTGTAATTCTGTCACCTGTACGGAAAGAAATGTCCAATGAGCAGCAGCCCACTAAGATGAAGAGGAAACTAGGATTGGAAGCAGCAGAGGTTAAAGTCAAGTCTCGCAATGCCGAGATTTCTGTGAAACCACGCGAACCAGAAGTCTGTACTCAAGAATTACCTCCAAAGTCTATTTCCGAAGAAGAAGATCCGGTTGCCGTGAAAATATCATGTCGCCGGTCGTGGGTTCGAATCCTCAAGGCGTTTCAGTTCCCAAAGGTAAGGCTAGGATTTTTAGCACATACCTGTGGCTATTAGTGTTGGATATATTTAATCGGGAGGAAAGTGTGGCTGACGTTGTCCCTCTGCTACTTTTGTCTGCCAGCCAGCTGGCCGAAATGGACCGAAGGTTTCACAAAACCCTACGCAACAAAACGAAGTTGTAGACTCGATCTCGAGACCAAGTGAGCAACCATTTAAATCTAGGTCCACCTCCTCTGCAGTGGATTCTAAGAGCAACGAACCGTTCGAGACTTTTGTTTTTCGAAGGAAAGTGAGTTGTCATGGTAGCAAATGTCAGGGGATCAAATCCACTCCACTCTCACAGCTTCCGCGCCCAGGCATGAATAGTACTATACCTAGTTTCCAGCCTAAGAAGATTAATACGTCGGCAGGAAAAAAGGGAACCATTACAGGAAACGCTACAAGCGAGGGTGAAGAATACAGTATGGCTCTAAATTTATCGATCTTGATTATAATTATGGTATGCTTGGCGGTGTTCTCAAACAGGATCTTAGCGGTTGTATGTACTTCCATATGGTGGTATTTACTTCCCAGCCTCCTGAAAAAAAAATTGTGTCGGTGGCAATAGCAGGTGTTAACAGTGGAGATCACATCTCAAACACAAGACAGAAAATTTTGCTAGTCTTTGCGATGCCAGAGAGTGGTCTGAGCATCCAAGAAATAAAGAAATTAAGGCGTTGAGGGTTTTGCATGTGTGATTACGGTCGAGCAGCCATTTCAATTCTGACAGAATAATGGCAGCCGTTAACTAAATGGCTTGTTTTTACTACCTTCATCCATCGCAACTGCTTATAAAAAAATAATAAAAAAATTTGTGGTCGGTTGAAACTGTTAGGAGTATTTGATCAGGGAGTTGTCTATATTCCGGTGACGAATCTGACGGAAGAAATGAGGTTAAATCTTGATTTTTAGCAGTTAAAATGGTTTTTTAACTGCATATTTGGATTCAGCGCCCTGAAAATCCCCTGGGAGCCTTTGATTGTGCAGAAACTAGCTATCAAACTTAGATTCTAATGAATTGCTGCCGGATTTTGACTAGAAAAATCCGCTGGAAAGGCTTTCAAAAAGTCGCGTTATAGACTACTGCTTTGATCAGTGTTCTGATTATGGAAATAGATTCAATATTATTAAAGAATTTGGGCACTCAAAATCATGAAACATTACAGTTATTATATGGATTTATATAAATTTCTGTTGAATTTTTATTAAATTGAATAAGAATATTTAATTTGTTTTTTCAGGAAAATTTGGGCATACCAGGGGTATTCATCAGTGACTTTCTGGGAAGGTGGCTACCAAACCTCCACCAATTGAACTAACACTCTGGGCTTATGAAAATATTTAATATTCAAATACTTGGGCTTCTGAAAATATTTAATATTCAAATACTTGATGGTTTACATATCTTTTTGGAAAAAATTGTTTATTTACACATTTTAAAGTAAAAATAAATAAATAAATAAATATTTTTACACAAGAACATCTTATCATAATTTAATTGTGAAACCAATATGAGACACAATTATCACTGCTATCCCCAAATATGCGCTGACTCATCATTACTATTTAAAGTCAAATAAAATTGCCATTTAGTGATTCCAAAGAGACAGACTTGCACTCCTCACAAATATCACTTATTTTCTTATGTCCATAAACTATCAACCAAACAAAACTCGTTTTAGAAATAAATAAATAAATTTTAAATATTTAAATTTAATTATAATTTATATAAAAATTTCAATTTTAAATAAATAAAATTATCAAATTTAATATAGAAATTAATTTAATATATTTCAATATTTTTAACGATAAAACGCACTCGACTTTTATTAAATTTCAAGTTTAAATTTTCAATATTTTTTAATAATAAAATGCACTTTATCTAATTAAAAAAAATGCGCTTGATTTCTATTGGATTTCAAATTAAGTAATCATTATTCTTTTACCTTATTTTGATTTTAAATGGTTAAAAATAGTAATTCACCTTTGCAGATGTTATTCCCCTATTAAACAAACATTCTATAACCAGCCACCATTATATAATTTAATAAATCTCAAAGGGAATCAAGGTTTCATTTTCTTGAGATTGTATTAAGCGGCCAGCCAAAATAAGCGTAGTCACCGATTCTTCGAATTAAATTTCCAAAATGAGATCCGATTCTTCTTTTCATCCACTTTTTTCCACCTTAGTATAGTATAAATTGGGAAAGACCGCTCTTAATATTGTTTAGCTAATAAGTTGCTTAGCTTTAAACTAATGATATTTGCTAATAATTTGAATAATTTAAAATTTATATTTAACATTATTTAATTTATATTTATATTTTATATCAGGAATATATAAGTTTTGTTTTTTAAGATATTTAAACAATACTATGGGAAGTAAAGTCATGGAATATGTTCTAAAATTGCAACCCATAGAACACTAACTATTATTCTAGGTGACTTGATTTTCTATTCTAGGTGACTTGATTTTCCTTGATTAAGGGTGATAATTCAGCCTGGTTTTCCTTGATTAAGGGCGATGAGTGAGCCTGGTTTTCCTTGATTAAGGGCGACAAGTGAGCCTGGTTTTCAAGTTAGCAGCCAAAGATGGTTTGACAACTGAGTTATGATACTGCCCCCTTACTGACCACCATGGGTGGCCTAGTTTTCCCTGATTAAGGGTGATGAGTCAGCCTACATTCCGCTTTAGTAGCTAGAGATAGTTTGACAACTGAGTTATGATAGGTTTGCCCCCTTACTGACCACCATGGGTGGCCTAGTTTTCCCTGATTAAGGGTAATGAGTCAGCCTACATTCTGTTTTAGTAGCTAGAGATAGTTTGACAACTGAGTTATGATAGGTTTTCCCACCTGTAAAACAAAAACTATGGAAGCCATTACAAGAATATGTTCATTATCATTTTAACATATTTTATATAGGAATTAAATTCAAGTAAGAAGAATAATAACATTTATCCCAACCATCTACCATAATAACATTTATCCCAACCATCTACCATTTGAATGAGTATTAAACAACTTTATGTATGGAAAATGTTTCATTATTTTATGTTTTTTAATATAATGATATAATTTTTTTTTTATTTTTTTATTTTTTATTTTTATTTTTTTTTATGAAATGGTTATTTTTTATTGTTTGAAATGCATGTTTAAATATGTTGAGTATGGAGCATGATTGTTTATAATTTTTTTTATTTTTATTTTTATAATGCTTATTTTTTTTTTGTTTGAAATGCATGCTTAAATATGTTGAGTATAGAGCATGATTGTTTAGAGGTTTTTGTTTCAGCCGGATGTATACCCCGGGAAGTTTGTACACCCCTCCATGCGAGGGGCTGATCCCCCCCCAGCTAGGGGGTCCAAAGGCCAGTGGTCCCCAGGTGGGGGTTTGGGGGCAACGCCCCCGAAGCTAAAAACAGACGTAAAATTGCCTTGTAAAAGTATAGTAATTTCTAGTCAATCTGAGTCGTTCATTAGGCGGATGATTTGATGGTAGAACTTATGTTTACTTTAGGGTTTTTTGCCCTAGAAGGCAACCCCTCTCTTTGTATGAGGCCATTGTATAGAGTCTGTGTAATATATGTGTATTCTTCGAGCGAGAAGTAGAGAGGTGAGACTGTGAGAGAAAACAGAGGATATTACAGCGAATCCGCTGTGGGTTGTGTCTCTTCATTTTGCTGGATAATAGAAAGGAAGGACTGGTTGTTCGGGGTGGATGTAGCCCAAACTGGGTGAACCACGTATATCTGTGTCTCTCTTGTTTTATGTGTTTTCTATGTTTATATTTCTGCAATATTTTATGTGTTCCATTGCTCCGTAATATATAATTTTCTAACAACTAGTATCAGAGCCGAAGGTTTATTTGGATGATAAACTCGCAAGAAAGAAGGGTTCCTCTTTCGAGTGGGAGCAATGGTGGAAGATGGTAAGTTTAGGGTCAAGAAATTTAACGGCCAAAACTTCTCGCTATGGAAGATGCAGATGGAAGACTATCTGTATCAGAAATATCTATACCTACCATTGGGCGGAGAAACAAAGATGCTGACATGTATGATAGATGAAGAATGGAACCTTCTCGATAGAAAGGCACTTGGAACAGTATGGTTGTGCTCTGCAGCATCGGTTTCCTTCAACATTTCGAAGGAAACAATGACAGAGGGTTTGATTAAGGTGTTGGAGAAACTATATGAAAAACCCTTGGCCTCAAACAAGGTATTTCTTATGAAATGGTTGTTTAATATGAAGATGTCGGAAGGTAGATCTGTTGTAGACCATTTAAATGATTTTAATACTGTTACAAGTCAGTTATGTTCTGTAGGGGTAAACTTTGATGATGAAGTTAGAGCTCTTTTATTCTTGTGCTCATTACCAGAAAGTTCGAATGGTTTAGTAATGACCATTAGTAACTCTGTTTCTGGATCTAGTACTTTAAAGTTTGATGATGTTGTTGGTGTTATCTTTAGTGAGGAAATGCAACGGAAAAGCTCCGGTGAGACATCGGGTAATGCTTTGAGTGTAGAGTCTAGGGGAAGAAAAATGGAAAGAGGAAAGAGCTCAGGATATCACAGTAAATCAAGGAAAGGCAGATCCAAGTCCAAATCGGGGAGAGTGTGCTGTAAATGTGAAAAAAAAGGACACCTAAAGAAATACTGTAGATCTCGGAAGGGAAAAGAAGGAGATGCACATCAATAAAACAATCATGAAGCAAATGTGACAGGTGAGGTGTTACAAGATGCTTTGATTCTTTCTTTCGAAAATATTACTGATTCCTGGGTGGTAGATTCAGGGGCCTCATTCCATGCCACACCTGATAAGAAATACTTTCATGACTATGTTCAAGGAGATTTTGGACAAGTTCGTTTGGGTGATGATAAACCCTGTAAAATTGTTGGAATGGACAAGGTTCTTGTAAAACAACAGAATGGAAACCAATGGCTAGTAAAGGAGGTAAGGCATGTTCCAAATCTAAAGAAAAATTTGATGTCAATAGGGTAGTTAGGCGGTGAAGGTTGTGTGACAACTTTCACAGATGAAACTTGGAAGGTCACCAAAGGAGCCCTGGTAATAGCAAAAGGCGAAAGGTTGGTACATTATATTTATGCAATGGTATTTCTAACTCTGTTAATGCTTTAACTTCCAAAGGAGCAGATGCAGCATTATGGCATCATAGGCTCGGACACATGGGTGAAAAGGGGATGAAGATTCTCCACTTAAGAAATTTGTTGCTGGGTTTGAAGAATGTTGATTTGGACTTCTGTGAGAATTGCATTTATTGAAAACAGAAGAGAATCAGATTTCTCAGAGTTGAGAAAGAAAAGAAGAGTGAAAAATTAGAGCTTGTGCATACAGATGTATGGGGACCTGCTCAGGTATCATCTCTCGGTGACTCTTGTTATTATGTTACTTTTATTGCTAATGCAACTAGAAAAACTTGGATTTATTTTATTAAGAATAGATCTGATGTATTTGATACTTTCAAGAAATGGAGAGCTTTGGTTGAGACTGAGACAGAAAGAAATTGAAGTGTCTTAGATCAGACGATGGAGGTGAATATTATAGCAAAGAATTTGATAGGTATTGTTCAAAGCATGGAATTCGCAGAGAGAAGATAGTTCCAAGAACACCACAAGAAAATGGTGTGTTAAAAAGGATGAACAGAACAATCATGGAGCATGCAAGGTGCATGAGATTGCATGCAGGATTGCCTCTATCATTTTGGGCAGATGCTGTAGATACTGATGTTTATCTAATAAATAGAGGGCCTTCAATTTCCTTGGATGGTGGTGTTCCAGAGGAAGCATGGACAGGTAAAAAGGTAAACTACTCTTTTTTAAAGCCTTTTGGTTGTGAGGCCTTTTTCCATATTGATAAAGAAAATAGAACAAAGCTTGAGGTAAAGTCAAAGAAATGTACCTTTATTGGATATGGTGTTAATGATTTTGGTTATCGCTTCTATGATTACAAAAATTACAAAATCATTAGGAGCAGAGATGTAATATTCAATGAAAAGGTCTTGTATAAGAATTAGTTGTAGGAAAAGAAACAGGAAAAATAAAACAAGGAATAAGCAGTTCTTGATGAAATCACTGAAAAAATAAAGGTGCCTGAAAATAATAATAATCAATAATCACAACAATAGAAACCACCACAACAGCAACAGGCACCCCAAACACCTAAAAGTGGTGTTAGAAGATCTACCAGGATAAGTAGACCCCCTGAATGATACTCTCATTCATTATATTATTTATTGTTGACTAATTCTGGTGAACCCGAATGTTATGAAGAAGCAATGCAGGTTGAAAGTAGGAAGAAGTGGGAGGTAGCCATGGAGGAAGAGATGGACTCCTTAATGCATAACCAGACTTGGGACTTAATTAGGTTGCCTGCAGGAAAAACTACATTGAAGAATAAATGCATTTACAGGCTGAAGGAAGAAGATGGAGGAAACCATATATACAAAGCTAGACTTGTGGTGAAGGGTTTTGCATAGAAGAAAGGTATCGATTTTGATGAAATATTTTCTCCCGCTATTAAAATGACTTCAATCAGAGCTATTTTAAGACTAGTAGCAGTTGAAGATTTGCATCTTGAGCAGTTAGATGTAAAGACAACCTTTCTCCATGGCGATTTGGAGGAAGAGATATATATGCAACAACCACAAGGATATGAAGTGAAAGGGAAGGAGAAACTAGTGTGCGGGTTGAAGAAAAGCTTGTATGGCTTAAAACAGGCTCCAAGGCAATGGTATCTAAAATTTGACAAGTTTATGTCTGAACAAGGTTATACTAGATGTCACTCTGATCATTGTGTTTATCTTAAAAAGCAAAATGATGGCAACTATATTATATTGTTATTATATGTAGATGACATGCTTGTTGCAGGGTCTAACATGCAGGAAATAAATGCGCTTAAAAGGAAATTGGCAAATTCATATGCAATGAAGGATTTGTGAGCTACAAAAAAAATCCTTGGTATGAGAATCACTAGAGATAGGAAAAATCACAATTTAACATTGTCTCAGAATGAGTATATACAAAAGGTGTTGAAAATATTTAATATGCACAATGCAAAACCAGTTAGTACACCTTTTGCTATCCATTTCAAACTTAATAAGGAAATGTGCCCAACGACCCAAGAAGACATGGATTATATGTCTAAAGTTCCATATGCATCAGCAGTTGGAAGCTTAATGTATGCAATGGTCTGCACAAGGCCTGATATTGCACATGTAGTGGGAGTTGTAAGCAGGTACATTAACAATCCAAGAAAGGAACATTGGATGGCAGTAAAATGGATTCTCAGATATTTGAAACGTACCACAAATCAAGCATTATGCTTTGGTGGTTCAAACATTTCTCTACAGGGATATTTTGATGCAGATATGGCAGGTGACAGAGATAATAGAAGGAGCACTACAGGATATGTATTTACTGTTGGTGGAACAACTTTTAGTTGGGTTTCAAAAATCCAAAGTGTTGTTGCACTTTCAACAACAGAAGCAAAGTATGTTGTTGCTACAAAGGCTAGTAAAGAAATAATTTGGTTACAAAGGTTTATGGGTGAATTGGGTAAGGAGCATGGTATGGGCACGTTATATAGTGATAGCCAAAGTGCCATTTATCTTGCAAAGAACTTAGCATTTCATTCAAGGACTAAACACATATAGCTCAAGTACCATTTCATACGATTAGTGTTGAAATATGGAGAGTTGAAGCTGGAAAAGATACACACTAGCTAGAATCCTGCAGATATGCTAACAAAAGTTGTAACTAGGGAGAAATTGAGAAGATGCTCAGCTTCAATTGGTCTTCAAGGATGACGATGAAGATGAGAAATAACCAAGTCCAAAGAGGAGTCATTGTCCAACAAATGAAGCAGCGGTGGAGTTGCTACAATCATTCTCCAAGTGGGAGATTTTTGACTATGGAGCATGATTGTTTACATGTCTTTGTTTCAACCAGATGTATACCCCAAAAATTTGGTACACCCCTCCACGCGGGGGTGTGCGGGGAGGACTTGTCCCCCCCACAGGGGTCCGGGGGGCTGATCCCTCTTAGCTAGGGGGTTTGGGGGCCAGCGGTCCCTCGATGGGGGTTTGGGGACAGCACCCCCGAAGCTAGAAATAGATGTAAAATTACCTTGTAAAAGTATAGTAATTTCTAGTCAATCTGGGCCGTTCATTAGGCGGATGATCTGACGGTAGAACTTATGTTTAGTTTAGGGTTTTTTTCCCTAGAAGGCAACCCCTCTCTTTATACGAGGCCATTGTATTGAGTCTGTGTAATATATGTGTATTCTTCGAGTGAGAAGTAGAGAGGTGACACTGTGAGAGAAAACAGAGGATATTATAGTGGATCTAATGTAGGTTGTGTCTCTTCATTTTTTTGGATAATAGGAAGGAAGGACTGGCTGTTCAGGGTGGACGTAGCCCAAATGGGGTGAACCACGTATATCTGTGTCTCTCTTGTTTTATGCGTTTTATATTTTTATATTTCTACAATATTTTATGTGTTCCATTGCTCCACAATATATAATTTTCTAGCAAAATATATAAATGAATTTTGAATTAAGAAAAGTGAAAAACATTAAGAGGATCAATGAGGTGGAGGGTTGATTCTCTCACCCAATCTATTTTCATACAAGGGAAACCAAATTTTTAAGATTGTTAAGATTTATTAGATGATGAAAGCTGTTCTTATGATTGTTGAGATTTATTGGATGATGAAAGCCATAGTGGCCTAAGCTTTGGAAAAAACTAAGTTCATCATCAAGACACCATGCATTTGATTTTTGAATCAAAGGTTGAAGTGGTGTGTAAAGGGGTCTTTACACCAAGGTTTCAATAACAATAACCATAAAGAAGATAAAGACCGAACTTTAGATAAGGGAGTAGGTATCACACCCTCCAATCCCATCATCCTTGAGGAGGATGTCCTTAGTCTTAGTTAAAATACTTTGTTAGGTCCCTATACTACTAGCGTAGCCCCTTATTGTTAGTAGTGCAACCCCCTTATTGTATTGTTGTGCCCATGTAGTCCCCATGTTGTTATTATTATGCCTCATAGAAGCTCACTATTGTTATTGTCGTGCCCCTACAATATTATTGTTATGTAGGCTCTCATTATATTGGGACCACTTAGACTCCTATATATAGAAAGGAGGTATTGTCATTTGTATCATCCAAGAATTATTTATTTGTGTAATGTAAATGAAGTTGCCCCCTCGAAGAGGCTGATTTTGAAGTTGTTGATCTATCTTTTCTATCTTTTTGTGAGTTGGTTTCATAATATTTGGTATCAAAGCTTTGGATTCTAGGGTTTCGCTACTCCAAACAGGTCATTGTGGAATTTTCACTATAACATTTTCTCTGCCAGGTTTCAGAAGCTAAAAAAAACCCATTTGAGTCGAAATCATGGTGAAGCTCAGGCCCGAATTTCAGATCTTTTTTTGCTATGTTTTCAAGGATACGGTCTAAGACATTTAGGGTTTTTGCAAGCTCCCAAATTACATCCCAAACAGGTGACCTGGGGAAAATCGTCATAACTTTCCCTCTGAGAATCAGATTGAAATTTCGTAACATGTAAAAGAGGATGGCTTGTAGTTTCTTTGTATCAGTTTTAGGTCCTAATCTCGAAACAGTGAGACGTGGCAGGTTGTACAAGTTCTCTCTACTTAACTAGTCTATAATCAGTTCATCATAGGAGATTTGGTATAAATCTTTATTAAAGAATCCAATATTGATCAAATTGGCATGGTTAAAAGGAGGACTCAGAGTGTTACCATAGGAAGAAATTACAAAACTTGAAGATATGAAATTATAGAGTTACAGTCGTTTAAATATCGAGCCCCTAAAAGCAAGAAAAATAATGACTTGAATCAAGAAAATAAAAATGCCTACTAAGAAAAAATGGATGGATTATTTAAAGAATGTGATCAAAGCTAAGATAAATAGTTTTATATCTGCCATGGAATCTAATATTGATGGCATGGAAATATATTTGAAGAAATACATGGAAGATTTGAAGAAAGACATGGAAGGTTTGAAGGAAGGTGGGACAAAGCTACTACAAGAAAGGCCTCCTAATGGCGAAAAGGTAGTAAAGGAAACTCATGATGAGAAAAAAATAAATGTTAATCATGATTTCATAGAATCTAACATTAGATTGAAGACCCACCATATTCCATAGATCGATATGAGGAATTTTGATGGCAAGGATCCCATAACATGGATACTATAGATGGAGAAATATTTTGATCTACATGATGTGCAACTGTTACAAAATGTATGTATTACATATTTATATTTAGAACTGAATCAATTTTCATGGTATGAAGGGCTTTGTTCTTGTAAATCACTTGTCACCTGGTCAATTTTCATGGAGGAAATGACAACACATTATGAGGATACAAAGAAAAACACATTTTTTAGCAATTGATAAATCTCAAATAAAAGGGTTCAATGGCGGAGCACATTAAGGACTTCCAAAAATTGAATATAAGGGTAAATGATATTCCATAGAAGTAGAGGATTGATGTCTTCATAGGGAATTTAAAGGATAACATTCAACATGAGGTTCATCTTTTGGAACCTGATTCATTGGAGAAGGCATTCAGGTTGGCAAGAAAAATTGAAAGCAAAATTATGGCAACAAGAAATCCTGCCACTCACAATTATAAAGATGGAAGTGTTGTTGCTTCTAGCCTTCCACAACCTACAAGGTTGACACCACAACAATTAGAAGAATAAGGAGAAAATGACCTTTGTTACAGTTGTGATAGAAAATACACTAAAGGTCATAAGTGTGTTGAGAAGAAATTATTTTACATTGATTGTGAAGAAGAGGAATAAAATGATCAAGAAACGTCAAAAGAAAATGATATACACCAAAAACCAACCCCAGAGAAAGAATAAATGAATCTGACCATACCTTGTAATGCATTTGCAGGAATTATCACTCCTAAAACTCTCAGTATAGAAGGACATATCAAGAAGAAAAGGATAACCTCACTTTCGTGCAGAATCAAATGAAACAATAGGCAGATCAACATCGCGACGAAATAAGTTTTGATATAGGCAACTGGGTATTTTTACGACTACAATCATAAAAACAAATGTCCCTCAAGCAAGCTAAGAAGGATAATAAATTATAACCAAAGTACTATGGTCCTTACAAAGTGCTACAAAATATTGGTACTATGGCATACAAATTGGAGCTTCATGCATCTTCCCGAGTGCCCCCAGTTTTCCATGTTTCATGCTTAAAGAAGGTTATAGGTGACAAGCTCCCAGTTCAAACAATATTTTCGGAACTTGATGAGGAAGGAAAGATCATATTGGAACCTAAAGCAATCACGGAAACAGGAACTTGACATCTACGAAATTGATCAATTTTAAAGTATCTCATCAAGTGGAAGAACTTGCCCGTTGAAAATTCCACATGGGAGGACGAGAATTTTATACAGAAGCATCCAGAACTACTCAAGCATTGAGAACAACACTTTTTGAATGAGAGGGGCATGTTAGTCCCTATACTACTAGTGTAGCCCCTTATTGTTATTAGTGCAACCCCCTTATTGTATTGTTGTGCCCATGTAGTCCCCATGTTGATATTATTGTGCCTCATAGAAGCCCACTATTTTTATTGTTGTGCCCCTACAATATTATTTTTATGTAAGCTCTGATTATATTGGGACCACTTAGACTCCTATATATAGAAAGGAAGTATTGTCATTTGTATCATCCAAGGAATTTTCATTTGTGTAATGTAAAGGAGGTTTGCCCCTCAAAAACACTAATTTTGAAGTCATTGATCTATCTCTTCTATCTTTTTGTGAACTAGTTTCATAACACAATTGAACATAAAAGGTACACTAAGAAGAAAAAGGAAAAGGAAGAGATACAGAACCACTCACCTTTTGCTTAGCATCATGTTTTTGTTGGAAGAATCACTGCACCTCTATGGAATCCGTATTTCAACCCTGGGGATCCTAGTTACTTGTTTAGAATGTTTACCAATGCTTGCGGGTTTTGGTGTAACGGAAAACCTCTTCATCGTATTAGAGCCTAGACCCAGGTTCGATTCCCTTGAGTTGTGTTTGAGGGGGGTTGTTGGAAGAATCACCGCACCTCTATGGAATCCGTAATTTCCACCCTGAAGATCCTATTTACTGGTTTGGAACATTTACCAATACCTGCAAGTTTTGGTGTAATGGAAAACCTCTTCAGTTTTGAGATTGTATATCTTTCTCCATAATAATTATTTAGGATCATCAATAAATATATGCAAATAATTTATTTTTTCTTGAAAAAATAGAATTATATATTTTTTACTACTCTATGTTTCATTAGGAACACAATGTTTAAACATGAAGCTCAAAGATAATTGATTTTCATTGAAATAATTATCTACCAACAAAATACCTATATTTAATAATAAATGTTTTCAATTAAAAAAATAAATAAATAAATCTAATATTAGAATTTAATACTAGTATCTTAAATTGTTTGGTGTGTTTTTTATTTTTTTTTAATAGTAATGAAAATTTGTCATTAATCATCAATTTTCATCTAACTCATCAGATGTACATCAAGAAAATACATTGTAATTCCTTCTAAGTCAATTATACATATAACCTCATTACAATCTTTATTTTGTTTATTTATTCTTATACTTATTAGCCTAAAAAAGCCCTACACCTTTACAAATGTAAAATATAAAAAAAAAAACCTATAAAATTCAACAAAATTTACATTACATATCAAAAAATAACCATGATATCTTCTCTACGCATCATGATTCTTTTCCTCCAGACATATCATAATTCTTCGCCTCCAGTTATTCAAATCAAAGACAATAAGATTCTCATTGTTGTATTTATAGGGAGCAAAAATATGTTGCAAAAAAATTACCCTTAATTCTTCCAGAAATTGCATGAGAGCATCCATCTTACGGCTTGGCCCAAGTTAAAGCCCGGTTAGCCTCAACTATGACCCTATACTACTCCAGAGTGAACTCATGCTCATTGGCACTGTTCAAACCTTTACCTTGTCGCTTAATGGTTCAGAGTCAATCTTTTTGCGTTAATTACGCCGTAAGGCGTTTCCCTTTGAAACAAACTCACCTAACTGCCACCGTGTATAGTTTTGCAACGTTCGATGAAATGTTAGACGATTAAAACAATATTGGGCGTTAGATCACCACCGACTCCTCCTACTTAATCGTAAACCGACTTGATATTCCTTTGCTTTTCAACTTCGTCAACCGTCCGAGTTCTTTTTCTTCAACAATAAATTCAACCAAACCAGCTCCTTCGTTAGATCACCACCGACTTCAACAGGAGATTCAGTCGTGCTTGCAACTAGCTCCTCTGGCTTTTTAATTTCTTCAAGGTTTCTACTATTTCTTCAACTAAAGGGGCTTTTTAATTTCTTCGAGGTTTCCACTGTTTTTTGAAGAGGAGGTTCAGGTATGCTTGGACCTTGGTTAACTGTGTGAAGCGGAGGCTAGGGCGATCAGATTCTACGAGATACCCTAGCCTTTTTGGGTTATCCTTCTCTTTTTTGAAATATTCAACAGGTGATCAATTCCTCATCAGGGTTTGTTTTGGTTTTCCCTTAATTCTCTGTTTCTCTTTCTTACAAAAGAATATATAAGAATCTAAGACATACTCATCAGGGTTTGTTTTCGTTTGTATCTCTTACGGTTTATTTTAGAAACAATTTCTGGATTTTACACAAGCCGAATCCTTGTGTGAGGATTCAGAAGAGTCCTTTTAGGTGCAGAGCTCAGCAAGTTGGTGGAGAGAACAGCAGAAACGGTTCCCATAACAGGAGAAGAAGAATTAAATTATCAAATGAAATTGATGGCCAGCAAGAGCATTACACTATTCTCGGATTGCCAATGGGTGCCACTTCTACCGATATCAAGAGGGCTTTCAGACACCTTGCTCGCCAGGTTACTTTCAGTTATTTTCCCTAATTTAAAATGCTCATGTTAACACCCCATTCAATATATATAAGATGATCCCACCAACTTTTGATATAATCTTATAATTTCAGCTTCTGCAATAAGTATAAAGGAGATCATGGAAGCTAGAACTATATTGAGTTCCGAGTTTGGTCATAGTCAGGTGTCCATCATGTGCATTCAATTGCAAAGAACTCATGGGTAATATGCCTTGTAACCAACCAGCTCTGTGTTGCAGTGGCTTGGAAGCTGGTTACATCCTTAAAGTAATACAGTGGTCCCTCACTACATTTAGGATATATTTATTTTTGTTCATTACTATTGCGTGGGCACTATCCTCCCTCGCCATACTAGTTGATGTGATCCCTCTGTCCAATATAAGGGGCCACTGTATAGGCAAATAGTAAGTTGGCCTGGACTGAGATCGGGTGAGTAATGAATGAGGAGTAGTATCTGTAGGATACAACGTATATGATTGTCTAATGTTATTACCTTTTGGAGTTTCCTGGAGATGCTCTCCTACTTCTTAGGAGTTGTGAACTTACTGTCATTATTGTACTTTGGAGCCATGTTCCACATCTACATTTGGCATATTCAATATTTATTGTGCTGTTTTGGAGGATTTGAAATACTCATACCTCTAGGTCCTGCGTATTGATGATCCTCTTTCTTTCAAAGGAAAAATTATGTACCCCTATCCATATTTCAAAAATTTTTCATGCTTATTATATTACCAGCACCCACAGTTACCCATGTAACATAGCTAAGCAGTCAGAGTCTAGAATGATGATCGCCCAAAGTGACGGTAATCCACTATGAAAAGAAATGAATAAAGATATGGAAGGGAAATTTCTTTGAATTTGAGTTGGTTAGACGTCAGGTTTAAACTTATGTGCTGCACTTGATGAGAGACAAGCGTGTAACAGGCTATTCCAGAGCAAATTATGCACACCTCTCTTAATTCATATCTGATTGTCAGTTCTTTGTTTGTTAAGATGACCATCCTTTTGTTTCATCACTTCGTTTGAGAGGTTAGTTTTGACTCTAGTTTAGTGGGACCTTCTTTGAGGCTTTAGGGTTTTAGGAAGGGCATTATTGGAGAAGTACTGATTGAAGTAGTGTGTCCAAGGTAATTCATAATTACTATTTCCCATTTCTCCTTTGTATCCATCTCCGTTCTTCAAGATGGTGGTCATTAGTCATTGGGATTGGCACCCTTCATCCACATCTTTGAGTCTAGGCTTGGAAACTTGGCCTCAGAGGTTGATGCAGCTAAAAGAAAGCTAAACACATATAAAACCAAAAATAACAGAAAATGAAAAGGAAAAAGTGTTATTTTCCCTTAAAACCCAGAAACTGATTTGATATTCTCTAAGCATGCGATCAGAAATATAATTTAAACTGCTCTTTTGAAACTAAAATTACAAATACATAGAGTTTTCTAACTATTGCATTCACAATGAAAATAAATAAATCCGAAGACAAACACATTCAACACATAAGACACCAGATACACCCAGGAAACCCCAACTCCAGGGAAAACCCGCAAACTGCGTTTGTTTTTCTATTAGCTTAGCAAGATAATAATCTTCAGAAATTAATATAGCAAGGGAACACTTCCCTTCTACAACAAAACCCTCTAAACAATTGAACCAAACAAAATAACAACTGGGACTATAGAAAGTGGTTTCTTGAGCAACATTGTGGGGTTTATCCTGCTATAATATTTGCTTCTTGTGTTTGAGATTTATAAGGTCAGTTCATGGTATAATATTTGCTACTATTGTCTGGAGATTTGAGGGCGAACTAATCTTTGCAATAACCATATAATTGTTTTTTTCATACGCAACGTAGCTTATAGCAGGAGAAGTAAGAGATCCAGTAGCATAACCACTAGAATCAACACAAGCATATATTCTGTTAGATCGATAGCAGTTTCACGAAATAGTTTTGGTTTCTGATGTCACATAGACACCTTTTTTTGGTTCAACTATTCTGTAATGGTCCCCTGCATAAGGGGGATGGGTTTTTATGTCAGGTCTCTGTATCATAGGGTTTGTTCTGAGACTACCATACTTGTCATTAATGTTGTGTAATGGGTTTCTGCATGTTCTGTTTCGAATCGATACTTCTGTAACATTAGGCTGGTTATGTTGTTTAAGCACTAAATGCGTTCACATAAGGCACATGTCAATGCTCTTGTACACACAATTGGCCAATTAGTTACCTAATGGTAGATAGGTTGGTGCTGTTTTGTGTTCTAATTTAGGCTAGACCAGTGGTTTTTTGATAGTTGAGAGTAGGCTTAAATGTGCAAAGATTGGAATTGAAAATAAAATTATGTTCAATAGTTAAAACTATGTAATCATCTTTTATTCATCCAGAGGGCAATGGGGTTATTGGATGGTCCAGTGATAGTGATAATGTTGATAATGGCTCCCTTAAATCAAATTCAACAATAAATTTTACAAATACACAGAGTTTTCTAACTATTGCATGCACAATGAAAATAAATAAAGCCGAAGACAAACACATTCAACACATCAGACACCAGATACACCCAGGAAACCCCAACTCCAGGGAAAACCTGCAAACTGTGTTTGTTTTTCTATTAGCTTAGCAAAATAATAATATTCAAAAATTAATACAGTAAGGGAACACTTACCCTTCTACAACAAAACCCTCTAAACAATTGAACCAAACAAAATAACAACTGGGACTATAGTAAGTGGTTTCTTGAGCAACATTGTGGGGTTTATCCTGCTATAATATTTTCTTCTTGTGTTTGAGATTTATAAGGTCAATTCATGGTATAATATTTGCTACTGTTGTTTGAAGATTTGCGGGCGAACTAATATTTGCAATAACCATATATTTTTTTTTTCATATGCAGCATAGCTTATAGCAGGAGCAGTAAGAGATCCAGCAGCATAACCACTAGAATCAACATAAGCATATATTTTGTTAGATCGATAGCAGTTTCACGAAATAGTTTTGGTTTTTGATGTCACATAGACACTTTTTTTTGGTTCAACTATTCTGTAATGGTCCCCTGCATAAGGGGGTTGGGTTTTTATGTCAGGTCTCTGTATCGTAGGGTTTGTTTTGAGACTGCCATACTTGAAATTAATATTGTGTAATGGGTTTCTGCATGTTTTGTTTCGAATGGATACTTCTGTAACATTGGGTTGTTTCTGCTGTTTGAGCACTATATGGGTTCACATAAGGCACATGTCAATGCTCTTGTACACTTAATTGGCCAATTAGTTACCTAATGGTAGATAGGTCGGTGTTGTTTTGTGTTCTAATTTAGGCTAGACTAGTGGTTTTTTGATAGTTGAGAGTAGGTTTAAATGTGCAAAGATTGGAATTGAAAATAAAATTATGTTCAATAGTTAAAACTATGTAATCATCTTTTATTCATACAGAGGGCAACGGGGTTATTGGATGGTCCAGTGATAGTGATAATGTTGATAATGTTCCCTTAAATCAAATTCAACAACAAATTTCATTCACCGTTGTTCTCTGCATATTCGATTTTGAAATGGTCCAACACTGTCTTATTCTTTAATTCCTGGCTCCAGAAAATTCTCATGAATTCTCCAAACTTATATCCTTTGTACCAAGCTGGATCCTATTCATCAACCAGGGACGCTGTAGGGGCAATGAAGGCATCCTCTGAGGGGCTATAAAACGTAGGAATTGATATACGTGCAGCAGATGCATTCGTTACTGCTCGATGTTTCACACTTCTGAATCTACCATTGCTCACAACCTGACAAATTATTAGCATTAATAATAACATTGTCAAATTCCCATTTCTCACAACCTGATAAATTATTAGCATTAGCATTAGCATTAACAATAACATTGTCAAATTTAGGAGGAAATAAAGTATTGGATCTGCTCTTACTCTTGTTAAATACCTGCAGTTGATCTCCCATATTAACAACGAAAGCGTTGGGTATGGGTTCTACAGCAACCTACTTTCCA
>APFE031744545.1:0-10711 GCA_000404065.3 Pinus taeda | reverse complement strand
TTGGATGGTCCAGTGATAGTGATAATGTTGATAATGGCTCCCTTAAATCAAATTCAACAACAAATTTCATTCACCGTTGTTCTCTGTATATTCGATTTTGAAATGGTCCAACACTGTCTTATTCTTTAATTCCTGGCTCCAGAAAATTCTCATGAGTTCTCCAAACATATATCCTTTGTATCGAGCCGGATGTTGTTCATCAACCAGGGATGCTGCAGGGGCAATGAAGGCATCCTTCGAGGGGTCATAAAACGTAGGAATTGATATACGTGCAGTAGATGCATTCGTTACTGCTCGATGTTCCACACTTCTAAATCTACCATTGCTCACAACCTAACAGATTATTAGCATTAATAATAACATTGTCAAATTCCCATTGCTCACAACCTGATAAATTATCAGCATTAGCATTAGCATTAACAATAACATTGTCAAATTTTTAGGAGGAAATAAAGTATTGGATCTGCTCTTGCTCTTGTTAAATAACTGTAGTTGATCTCCCATATTAACAATGAAAGCGTTGGGTATGGGTTCTACAGCAACTCACTTTCCATTTCTGAGTACTTGCGGACCATTGACCTCGCCTTGCATTAAAACAGTGATGCCACGCGCATCTGAATGGCGTGGCGTGCCAAGAGTAATATCCGGTTTCGAACATGGAGGATAGTACATTATATCCATGAGTTGGGTGTGTTTTCTGAAGATTCTGTCCAAGTAACTCGAATCGAGCCCTAGAGCTTCAGAAATGGCAGCCAACAGCCTTACAATCAGAGCTCTCACCTTCATAGCGTAGTTGCTTGCAATCTCTCTGTATAAAAGCATATGCAAGATAAGTACTTCTTGTTGTTGCAATATCGTTCCTCCAGAGATTGGACTTCTTTTATTTACCCTCTATTGAATCTGGCATGCTTGGTCTTCCACATGCATTTCGAAGAATTCTTTGGCAATTTCCATCTTGCTTTTCATGGTTCCTTCTGGTACGCCATGTTTCACTATCTGCACTCACTTAGATCAACCAGAATATATGTGGCCATAAAAATGAATAGTTCATACCCTCAGATATGAAACTTGAACCAGTCACTAGATCTTATTAATACGTCAGACTGACATTAAAAATATAGATTAAATAATCCTACAACTCTGAAAGTAACAGCCTCAAAAACTTCAAGAATAGAAAACTGATAAGAAATATTCTAGAATATCCATGGCAAGATTAATTTGTAACATAGGGCCTTTTTGGTGTGCGTAGAGGATAATCCAGAGATATTAAAAGAAAAGCGCTGGCAAGAGAAGGGGGATCGAAGTATGATGTACCTGGAAAAAGCCATCTTCCTCGCATGCATGGCGGATTTCTTCAACTACCCTTGTTCTGTTAGGGCCATCCAGGTCCTGGAGATCCACCACCAGAATGCTCTCAGAGTAAGACACCTCAGACAAGTGGGGGCGTTCACTGGGAGGCAGGATATATTTATCTTGAACTTGAAGATGATTTATTCCATTGGACAGTAGCTTTTCGATAGCATTGACATCCTGGGTCAGGACATCTTCCATTGTAGACGGCATATTTCTTTCTCAAGTGCTGTAAAATTGGCAGTGGCACCTACCTATTGCTGTACAAAACTAAGCTTCGATTCGCACACCAGAAATAGGATATCAGATGATGGGCAAAAGAAGAGTGAACATTTAAGTGCGTGCGTGTAGATCTCTGCAAATGAATTGAAAAGACATCCCCATGTTAAAGTTTTCAATATACACTATACAGTTTTACTACTATTTTTTACTCTCTTTCTTTTAATTTTCAGAATCGAAAGAGAGGATGAATTACGTTTAATAAATAGCAAAAGAGTTTAAAAGAAGAATTATAAATTCTGGTTATGTTATTCAAATTCACGGCAAGAGCCAATTGGCATCATTTTTGATTTTCTGAATGTGCTATGCATGGCTGTAGCAGTGCACAAGTTAGCACAAGCAGTGAAGATTTCACAAGAGTTGCAGCCTTTGGAAGACAAGTCAGAGTGGAAAATGAGAATCCTTACAAGGTCTGGGCCATCCCCATAATGTACAAAGTTCGGAATTTTAGGCTATATCAGTGGTTTTGTTAGGGTTTTTGAGGGGTTTCGGTGGATTTTATTTTTGTTTATTTTCTTCTTTGGATTTCTTCAAAGACCATGTAATAATCCTGTTGATGGTAGAGCTGTATGCTGGTAACTGTCCCTGGGCTTGGTATTTGATGTTCTGTAAACTAGTCTGCTTTTTTATCTGGATCTCTGTTGCTCTCGATGAGCTCTATGTTGATCTCTTTAATTGCAATCTGAATATGCACTATACGGTTTTACTATCTCATTGTTATGGTTTCTTCCGTAAGTGTTTTTAAAAATGACACATTTCATGAAATAGTTTTGGTTTCTGATGTCACATAGACACTTTTTTTTGGTTCAACTATTATGTAATGGTCCCCTGCATAAGGGGGTTGGGTTTTTATGTCAGGTCTGTGTATCATAGTGTTTGTTCTGTGACTGCCATACTTGTCATTAATGTTGTGTAATGGGTTTCTGCATGTTCTGTTTTGAATCGATACTTCTGTAACATTGCGCTGGTTCTACTATTTGAGCACTAAATACATTCACATAAGGAACATGTCAAAGCATGTCAATGCTCTCGTACACACAATTGGCCAATTAGTTGCCTAACGGTAGATAGGTAGGTGCTGTTTTGTGTTGTAATTTAGGTTAGACCAGTGGTTTTTTGATGGTTGAGAGTAGGTTTAAATGTGCGAAGATTGGAATTGAAAATAAAATTATGTTCAATAGTTAAAACTATGTAATCATCTTTTATTCGTCTAGAGGGCAACGAGGTTATTGGATGGTCCAGTGATAGTGATAATGTTGATAATGGCTCCCTTAAATCAAATTCAACAACAAATTTCATTCACCGTTGTTCTCTGTATATTCGATTTTGAAATGGTCGAACACTGTCTTATTCTTTAATTCCTGGCTCCAGAAAATTCTCATGAATTCCCCAAACTTATATCCTTTGTACCGAGCCGGATGCTATTCATCAACCAAGGATGCTGTAGGGGCAATGAAGGCATCGTCCGAGGGGCCATAAAATGTAGGAATTGATATACGTGCATCAGATGCATTCGTTAATGCTCGATGTTCCACACTTCTCAATCTGCCATTGCCCACAACCTGACAAATTATTAACATTAATAATAACATAGTCAAATTCCCATTGCTCACAACCTAATAAATTATTAGCATTAGCATTAGCATTAACAATAACATTGTCAAATTTTCAGGAGGAAATAAAGTATTGGATCTGCTCTTGCTCTTGTTAAACACCTGCAGTTGATCTCCCATATTAACAACGAAAGCGTTGGGTATGGGTTCTACAGCAACCCACTTTCCATTTCTGAGTACTTGTAGACCACTGACCTCGACCTCGCCTTGCATTAAAACAGTGATGCCACGCGCATCTGAATGGCATGGTGTGCAAAGAGTAATATCCGGTTTTGGGCATGGTGGATATTACATTATATCAATGAGTTGGGTGTGTTTTCCAAAGATTCTGTCCAAGTAACTAGAATTGAGCCCTAGAGCTTTAGAAACGGCAACCAGCAGCCTTAAAATCAGATCTCTCACCTTCATAGCATAGTTTCCTGTGATCTCTTTGTATAAAAGCATATGCAAGATAAGAAGCCTCAGCAGGTAACCATCAAGAGCGTTCTAAGTCTTTCTCCACCCCAGTTAAAATGCCACTTAGTTGCTGCTGCGTTAGCTCTTTTAATTCATTCTCTTTCCTCTACATTTTCAATTACAAGCCCACCTTCAATCGCATAAAACACTCATACTATGTCAGTCAATGTACACCCGATTCAATAACCGACAACTTCAACCCCTTTTAGATCACCTTCAAAAACCTGGGTATTTCTCAGTTGATATATGTACAACACAAAAACAATATTCTCAAGGATGTGGGTAAGCAAACTCTATCAATGGCATCCATGCTCTTGTTCACCTCTCTGATTCAGCAAGCCAATTGACACCATCTTTAGCAATTACCCAAATCCTGAACTCAGACTTTCAATCCAACATGGCCTCAAAAGAGCCAGAAGCATACAAACATTAAGACCTTAAATTATTTACAAAATGTAGGCCACCATTATACCATTTAATGGGAGAATAATGAGTACCCATCAACATCATTACCATAGGTTTCTCCCATAAAATGGTTTTGGGGTCAATGCCAATAGTGAAAATATCATCTACATAATAATCAACATTTTTTATATCCGCTTCTCGTGGGATTGAATTTGCAGAGCCACACTTGATTCTTCTCTACCTTCACTATGTTAAGACAATTTAAGTACATATAGGTTATAGTTTTAATGTTATAGTTAATGTGTTAGGTATTACAGTTTATGTCTTGTAACATTTTAGGAGTTACAATGTGTTTATGATGAGAGTGTACTAGGGGTCATAATTTTTAGAATTCATTGTGTTAAAAATCATATTGCACTATGGTTTACTTAATAATAGAGTTATTCCCTTAAGGATTATAAGGTAATAAATGCCATTTTTTCTTAATGGTAATAATGGTTAGAAGTTGCATTTTGGAAGGGTTTGCAATTCTCCAGGAGTGATCAAAGTATATTATGGTTTATATGGGATATGGGACATATAAGTATTTTGACTTTCATAATGGTTTTTAGTTAAGACACATATTGTATTTGATATTATAGTGACCATAGTGGTGAAAGGTTACATTAATAAAGGGAAAAAATTAATGGGGCTAGTATATAGTGCAATATATATGAATATCTAATAATAAATTCATTATAAGTATTTTTATTCTTCATGAAAGTATTTTTTTGTTGTACTTGCGTTCTTCAATTTATGCCTTACGACGTTTCCTTTGCAACATCTTGTGCAAATGCTAGTTTAACATCGTAGAAAACGGCTTCCTTTCATCTGCTTTTATCCACATTAGTATAATGCAAAGTTGGAAAGATGATGTTAGTATGGTTTAACTAATAATTCAGTTAGTTTGAAACTAAGTAAAAAAAGGTTAGTAGTAATTTAATTATGATGTAAATTTGTAAATATTTTTATATTTCATATGAAAAAATATATAAGTTTTGGTTTTTTAGAACTTAAAAATAACAAGATTAGAAGTCATTATAAGTATATATTTATTAAGATTTTAAAGTTTTAGGTTAAAATTCAATTTAGGTAGGAAAAAGAACAACATTTATGCCCTGATGAATTGGATTGAGCATTATACTCTATGTTTTAGTTTTACTTATGAAAAACAAGTGTTTTGATTTAAAAAATAACAAAACAAAATAATAACAACAACAACATTTATACCACTCACCTTAATTATATCTAATTGATTTATGTTTTTATTGATAAGATGATACAATTTTTATCAAATGATTAATTTTTATGGTTTGAAATGCAATTTTGAATATTTAAATGAATTTAGAATTCCAAAAATCTTAATACCTTAAAATGATTTCAATAATAATAATAAAAATAAAAATATTATAATAAATTTGAATATCTATTTTATTATTTAAAACAATATTTTTCATTTAATTAATATTTTATCTCATGGATATATAAAAAAAAAAAAAAAAAATAAAAAAATAATTAAAAAAGTTAATTGATCCCCCAAAATGCTCATTTTACAGTCTAATTAGTGTGATGATTGATTCCTTTATGCTCAATGTGAAGGTGAACATATCCCTTCAAATAAAAAATTAAATATATTGTAAATAAAAAAATTAGTTATAATAAAGCTAGAAATGAATAGTCCTAGGGGGCAACTCAATTGGCGATCGAAGTAAAGTGACTCCTGAGAAAAGTTAGAGATCCAAGGTTCAAATACCCCGAGTTGTGACCTAGTTTACAGAGAGGAGGATAGACCATAAATCCCATAGGTTTACTAAGAGGCTCCTTTGGGATACAAAAATAATGAATATATATACTTAGTTACTTTTAATTAAAAACATTATAAAACATCAATAATGTTACTCTACTTATGCTCCCTTGGTTGGTTGTCAATATAGGTTCCTTTGTGATACAAAAAAAAAGAATATATATACTTAGTGAGGTTTAATTAAAAACATTATAAATCATCAATAATCTCATTCTCATTATGCTCCCTTGGTTGGTTGTCAATATAGGTTCATTTGGGATACAAAAAATATGAATATATATACTTAATTAGTTTTAATAAAAAACATCATAAAACATCAATAATCTCACTCTCATTGTGCTCCCTTGGCTGGTTGTCAATATAGGTTCCTTTGGGATACAAAAAAAATGAATATATATACTTACTTAGTTTTAATTAAAAACATTATAAAACCTCTATAGTCTCACTCTCATTAGGCTCCTTTGGTTGGTTGTCAATATTACAACCCAAACTGAAGGAGATGTGGTATAAAACATCACTAATATCACTCTCAATATGCTCCCTTGGTTGGTTGTCAATATAGTTTCCTTTGGGATACAGAAAAAAATGAATATATATACTTAGTTTGTTTTAATTAAAAACATTATAAAACATCAATAATCTCACTCTCATTATGCTCCCTTGGTTGGTTGTCAATATAGGTTCCTTTGGGATACAAAAAAATGAATACATATACTAGTTAGTTTAATTAAAAGCATTATAACACATCAGTAATCTCACTCTCATTATGCTCCCTTGGTTGGTTGTCAACATAAGATTCCTTGGGATACAAAAAAAATGAATATATATACTTAGTTTTAATTAAAAACATTATAAAATACCAATAATCTTACAACCCAAACTGAAGGAGATGTGGTAATTAATGTTACAACCCAATATGAGGAAAATACGCTAAAAATATTTCACTTTCACTATGAGAGCCACAAATTAAATATTTAAATAATAATAATATGCAAGGTGGGTCATGTTGGGGTGTTGATTTGTCACTATTTCACTATTATCTATAGTCATCCTTTTGACCATTTGTGTCATGTCATTCCTTCACCTATTGATTACCCCATTTTCAATAACTTATTGTAAAAATATGATAATCATTTCTAATGCTCAAAGTGGTTAATTATCATATATTCCTTTATCTTTAATGAATCAATAAAGATTATGCTTAGTTTTACTAATGACATTTTATTAACATTACTAATGAAGCTAGTTTCAGTATCCATCTCTGTGATCAAGGTATCAAAACAATTCTACAAGGAAATGGGGCACATGGATTTTGTTTCTAAGACCCCAATAAGGATTTTTGATGTTCAAAGATCATCCATCTTGCACATGTGAACCTCCAACATTTGATCAATGCCAATAACCAACAATTTTCAGGCACTCAACTTCGAATGCAATTTCTGAGCAAATGAAGATGAGTTATGACAAACTAAAACATGATTTTTTTAGAGAATCTTCCCATTTAGGCTCTATGTGAATAGTTTCCTCCACTTGTGAAGGATCTGGGAGATTCGCTCGATTCTTTAAACCATATTTTTTGAGAATTCGTGTTTTGACCATTTTCTAAAAATCCCAAGTTATATTTTATGTTAGAGATCTGTAATGTGTCTCTCAGTTATATATATATATAATATATTATATTATAATATATATATATTATGAAATATATGAACATTCGCCTCATATACCAATGCATTTATGACCACTAGATCAAATGTCCTTTGTGTGTGTGTCTATATATATAGACACACACAAGAATTTGACTTTAGAATTCTTAGGAAATTTTTATTAAAAGGTTGGTTGTGTATTGGCACATAAACAAGTGATCGCTTGAAACATATATATGTAAAACCCTTATTAGTATTAATATTTAACCAACCTTTGGCATTGCATCTAAGTACCAATCGGCTATGATAACATGGTTATTAACTTACATAAGTAATTTTATTTATGTTGACTTGTTATATTGTTTTGACTCTGATTTTCTCTTTGTCACATGGGCTTAGTTTCGCTGTGGGTTTGGTGTGTGATGTGGATGGGTTATAGGGCTCCATCCCACTTTCTCCCTATGTGAACACTTGACGCAAATGACCATGATCTACTAGGAAAATATAACAATGGATAGTTTTCATTCTAGGAGATTCAAGTAACCACCTTAACCCCCTTCCTTCCTCTCAAATGACATTTGCACTTGTGTTCTTTTTATTTCTGAAGCTCTGCACCTTTGAGGTCACTAGGGTTTTCTTCCAGGAATTCTGGGGTGAATTCCACCATTGGTTGATATGAAAACTTGCTAGGATTTGGCTCCTACTTTAATCCTTTAGAATTCCCTGACGTTACAAGGGTTTCCAGCTAACATCTCTTCAGATTTTGGGTAAGTTTACAACATTTTTTATTTTTCTCTTCTAGTCAATGATTCTTTGAACTATGGTTTCCTTTTTTTCCTTTGTGCATTGATTTTTTTATTTGTCTTCCTAACTTGCTATAGATAATAATTGTTCTAAGGGTTACCAATCTCTTTCTCATGTCAAGACTCTGTCTCCATAGTTCTTATTGGTGAATGAAATTAAAAACCTTATTTGCAACTTCATCACTCAACATTTCTATGGCCAATTTCATTTTAAGGAATAGAGGCTACAACACAAGGGCTTCAATCTATGAACCTCTTACAAAGCACGTGTGTTCGTGGCATAGCAAACAATACCCCTAATTTGACTACATATTGGAAAATACCTCTAAAGGTCATCTCATTTAACCCCTTACCAATAGAACCCAATACACCTTCCCAATTTAAAAAACCCATAATTTCACTAGACATTGTAAGTATCCATTTTTTCATTAACATTTGTTATACCCCATTATATTTTTTCATTAACTTTGAGCTCCACTTTTTTATACACAACATACAAAAACTCTTTACCACCTATTTTATGCTCAATATATTATGTCATTTTTTCCTCAATGTATATCCACCAATATGAATGCACATGGTATGGTATTTCTCCCCTAGTGAAGCCCCCATAGGATCTAACTACAGGATTTGATGAAGAAGAGTGAAACTTCCAAGTGTTGAATTTCTTTTGGGTTTTTTTGTCAACACTAACGACCTGGATTCCTCGACTTGTTTAGAGAAATGATGACTTTGTTTAGATTTGGTTTCCTGGGTAATATTATTTAGTGTTTCTTCCACTTGTTGAACTACCCCATGAATGGAATAGATTTTTGATATAGCTTTTTAGCCTTTCTGTAAAGATTTATTTATTTATTTATTTATTTATTTATTTTTATGTTTAATGGCGAATTCACCATTCTTTGAATGTGTTGTACTGGGGTTCGCTCTAGGTTGAGGTATCAAGCCAAAGGAATGATGATTCTATAGGTATTTTTTGAAACTGCAACAAAAAAATCTTGATTTAATTTTGTCCTTGAATTAAATTAGGAATAAAATTGTAATTCCACATCACACGACAACGTGTATGAGTTAACTAAGTTATTTTGAATTAGTTGGCTTAGTTAATTCAAGTTGAAGGTCTAACTTGAGTCATGTAGAGCGTCCTCTACTTTATAAGAGCCCCGGTTGATTTTATTTTGAGTTGTGATTAATTAATCCAATTTAAATGAGCTAAAGTTAGTTAAACTAGTTCCAATTGATGGAGGAAATAGTAGGAGGTCATACAATGGGGTGTTTCTTCATGTGTACAACCAGTTAACTGATGATTCATTCATAAATAACTCATGCATGTCAGATCTGAGAGTTACTTAGTTGAGATTGGAGTTCAAAGGAAATGTACTATTAGTTATATACTCATCCAAACTATACAGGTTGTGCATGCAGTTAGAGGAAGGCCTATGAGAATTGTGATATTCATATTGAGGAATTTCCCTAATTAATAGGGGGATAATTAGAAAGGAAACAATGCAAGGAAATAGGGACTTGGGAATGCCAAAATTTGGCTAAGTATTGGCCTAGGCTTGTCTAGGAAGCAATGATATAGATAGGGATAGTGTAGAGGTTACTCAGGATTGAGAAAAACATTGTAATCTTCTCATATTTTTTGACTAATGGAATATACATATAGCAGGGGTTTTTAGTTGTGGATTTCCCCAAGAAATTATTGTGTAATGTTTTGATTAAATTCTTTCTCTTATATGCTTCATGATTTCTTGATCAATTAATTATTTCTGCAGATGACTAGAGTAGTTTCAAGTCTTTTTTAGAGAATTACATAAATAGTTTGAATCTACAAGGAATTTCTACATGGTATCAAAGCATAAATCACTATAGAAGAGGAGAATATGAGTTTTTCTTTTGCAAATGAAATTGAATTTGCAGTATCATTCTTTAGATCCAGCGAGATGTCGTTCTACAAATTGAGACTTGACTATGCCCTTGAGGGTAGTTCAAAATATATTTCTTGGAAGGACAGGATGGAGGCAATGTTGGAAGACAACAGGTTGAAGGAATTCATAGAAATAATATATTCCTAAGACTCCAATGATATATTCTCAATATCTAGCAGAGTGGAGGAAATGTGTTGCAAAGGAAAGAAGCATCATATTAGAAGGAGTTGGAGATCATATTGTCTCGAACCTCCATGGGAAGGATACACCATATGTGTTGACATTATGTTTCTGGTATGGTTATATGTTACAGATGTTGTACTTGATGGCAACACCCATGGCATGGCTCTCAATATGATGAGAATTAAGAAGTACGCAGGAGAAA
>APFE031744543.1:2448-40305 GCA_000404065.3 Pinus taeda | reverse complement strand
CCAAAGCTTATAACCCTTTAAACCATCCTTATACCTAATAAAGATGCACTTGTTCAGATTTACCATCCAACTTGGTTCATTTCTCCTTTGGAACATGTACATATGCATCACATCCAAATACCCTCAGATGTGAAAGAGAGGGTTTCTTACCAGTCCATACCTCTTGTGGAGTCTTATCCTCCAACGCTGATGAAGTGACCTGTTGACCAGGTAACATGCAGTATCCACCGCCTCTGCCCAGAATTCCTATCCTAACCCGGCACCACTGAGCATGCTTCTTGCCCTTTCCATCAATGTTTTGTTCATTCTTTCTGCGAATCCATTTTGCTGAGGTGTATATGGAGTAGTCTTCTGCGTGCTATACCACACTTCTTACAAAATTCTTCAAATTCCTTGCTGCAGAATTCTCCACCATTATCTGTCCTCAACACCTTTATCTTCTTCTCTGTCTAATTTTCCACCAGAGCCTTAAACTCTTTAAACCTATCAAAGACTTCAGATTTCTTCTTAAGGAAATATATCCATGTATTCCTTGAGAAGTCATCTATAAATGATACATAGTACACAGACTTACCCAGTGATGGAACCTTCACAGGTCCAAACACATCACTGTGCACAAGCTCTAATATTTGTTTTGTCTTCTTACCACCAGAGGGGAAACTCACCCGATTCTGCTTCCCATATACACAATTTTCACAGAAATCAAAATCCAGAGAGCTATTACTCATACCTTCTACCATACCTTTACCATGAAGTATTCGACGCCCTTCTCTCCAATATGTCCAAGCCTTTGATTCCACAACATGGTCTTCTCTCCAGAGACCACTAGATTTTCTACTCCATTTTTAGGAACCATAGAACTATTGTACCTGTCAACAACAGTGCTACCTTGCAGATTGTACAAAGTTCCAATCCGAACTCCCCACATCAATACCAGTGATCCTCGAACCATCTTGAAGGTATCCTTCTCGAACACTATCTTTCACCTGCATCATCCAACTTGCTTACAGAAATCAGATTTCTGGCCAACGCAGGAATATGCAAAACACCCGGAAGGGTTCTAACCCTTCCACCTTGCAACTTCAACTTTACTTTCCTGCGACCAATGATTCTAGCCTTCCTATCATCTCCTAAGAAGACATCACCACCATCATATTTCTCATACTCGCAGAACCACTCTCTATGGGGAGTGAAGTGAAAGGATGCACCTGAGTCAACTAACCATGCCTCATGATCTACATGTGTACTTGAAGAAGCCAAGTACACATCCCCACCTTCATCTGAGGTGGTTTTCGCCTCTGCAGAAGGAGCATCACAGATCCCTTTCCTTTATCAGGAGCTTTAGATTTACACTCCCTTCTGAAGTGCCCTTCCTTTCCGCATTTCCAGCACACCACCTTTGTAGGTTTTCCTGGAGATTTAGATCTCCCTCTAGATTTAGATCTCCCACTCGATGACTTATTTTTGTTTCTGTTCTAAGACCGTCCTCGTACAGACAAGGCATCACCATTCTGGTTGTCCATATTTTTCCATCTCATCTCCTCCGTCAGCAAAGCTGAGACTATTCATCAAACTGCAAAGCAGTTGCATTGCTACCTATTGCAATAACCAGACTATCCCACAAATCTGGTAGAGAACACAACAAACTGATGCACTTATCTTCATCTGAAATTTTAATATCAACAGATGATAACTGACTTACCACAGTATTAAACGCATTCAAATGCTCTGTCACAGAGTCTCCATCTTTCATCCTCAGGTTATACAGCTTTTCCGCAAAAACAGCTTATTCACCAGAGACTTAGATTGGTACAAAGTCCCTAACTTGTTCCACAGAGCCTTCGCCGTAGCTTCCCTGATACATTCAACAATACTGAATCTGAGACACACAATCGTATTGTGCTCTTTGCCTTCCGATCCAACTTCTTCCATTCTTCATCAGTCACTCCCGTTGGTTTAGTACCCAGATCTACCGCAATCCACTGATCTTTATCCACCAACAGATCCTCCATCTTGAGTTTCCACAACTCAAAACTCTGACCATTGAACTTCTCAATCTCTATCTTTCTGCTGCTCGTCATCTGCTTTCACCACCAGAATTGATCTTGTGGATCTCTCACTGAACAGGGTCTACCACAAGCCCGAGCAAAACCCCTCAGCAACAAAGGTGTCCCCTTGAAGCCAAAACAACTCAGATACCAAATGTAGCTTTTAACCCTGTACAAAAATTACCTGCATACGAATTCTAAAACAAAGAAAATAAACAATGTGAGAGCATAACACATAAAACACATATGCACAGAGATTTCCCCTCGATCCCAAAACTGGGACTACCAGCTTGATTTTTCATTATGTTCCTTTCAATGTTACAATACATATTTATAAATGCCGAAGCATCCAATACCATGGATCGAAAACCATCGTGTCCAAAACCATGGACCGAACACCATAGGTAGGTTTGCCCAACCTAATATAGGGCCCAAAAAAAAATTTCCTGGGGGCAGCCCACCCCCCTCTAACCCCCCGGTTCACTACGTAGGTTAGCTGTGGAAATAATATAACACAACCCAACAGCTTTGCCTCAAAATCATTATAAATTAACATGTATGCAATCCGAGTGTCCTAAGAATGTAGATTCAAACCATCAAACCTTCTACTACTTTGCATGTAAATGAATAAAATAAATTTCTTTTTCTTTTTGTCTTTTTCTCATATGAGAGTATGAAAGCTAATCTCTTTCGGTGATGTGGCAGGTGGCTAGGAGATGATGGTGAATGGTCAAAAGGTTTGGGAGACAAGTAGGGAACCTTTGATAGCTTCCTAGTGTTTTTTTGCTCAATTCGGCCTCAAAACAAGCTTTCCTATAAGATGCTACAATGATTTCCTACAAGATCCGTTGATTTCCTACAAGATGTACAAATTTATTATCATTCGTCGAATGACCAAGAAAATCAAATCCAAATTGGATGGGACAAATTTTAATATTAACTATGATGTCTTAGGTCCCCATTCCAAGTGGAGTCACTCAAAAATACCTTTGTTAACCCATGCAAAAAAAAAAAAAAACATTACTAGTTGAAAATCTAGAAATTCAAGAACTAGTGAGCTAGTAAATCTAAAAATGCCTAACCAAATAAAGTGAAAGTGCAATGGGGCAATTTTTGTTATGAACTAGAATTTTTTTCTGATTTGATTCAAGTGGGATTAATTCGATTGAATATTGTTAGCACGCTCTAAAAAATAGCAGAAATTTAATATTCTTCGCTAAAAATGAGGTCCAACAATATAGATTTGGGAATAAGAAGACTAATCCAAGCAACTCAATGATTATTATGAACTTCCAAAGCTTTCCCAAGGATTAGATAATGCTTTTGATCTTGCGAAAGAACTTACATCAACCATTTAACTCATTTCTACAGCAAGAAATCATTAATACTAAATGCAGAAATAGAAAGAAATAAAAACTAGAGGTGCATGTGGATAAGGAATGAAAAGAAGGAATGAAAATGATACAAAAGGGCCCTAAGGTTCTTGGGATGGCCAAGCCCGAGGAAATTTAGAGACCTATGGAGGATAACAAGATTTAAAAGTTGAACATGACACCAATCCTCGCTATTTTCATCAATAGAATTACATCCCTATAAGAAAATACAATGGAGCTGCAAATATACAAGCTCTCTCGACAATAACACTAATTAAATATCTCCCTAGAGGAAAATTCAACTTGGTACTTATACAAAATGATTAGGAATCATTCCCCATGAATGGAGGAATCTTTCCCCACCAAAATCCTTTGATTAGTGGATCTAGTCCCTAATATTAGGAATTTGCATTAAATGGCAAGGAACACATTCCTAGATTCTCTCAATCATTCCATAGAGGAAAATTTGACTTGGTACTTGTACAAAATGATTAAGAATCATTTCCCATCGATAAAGGAAGCTTTCCCCAATGAAATCCCTTGATTAGTGGAACACATTCCTAGATTTTCTCAATCATTGGAGTTCCACAATTTGTTTCATAATTCCATAATATCTTGTTGTCTTATTATTTATTATTGATCCTCTAGTTGTAGGGAACAAGTCCCTAAATTATCTCCTCCAGCTCTTCATAAGCTGCAAAATATTCTCATAATATTCCATAAAAAATAAATAATATTGGCACAAATATTCAACTATTCATAAAACTTCCCAATGAATATATTAAAGTTAAAAATAAATTATCTAATGCAAAAAGAGAGGTTTAATGTGCTGAAGGATGGTCATAGGCCTTAATTTATGTTTTAAATTAGAGGCATGGGCCTTGATTTATCTCTAATTTAGAGGCCCATCATTTCATTGGTGATGTTACTCCTCTGGTGTTGTTACTCTAATCATGGCATTTTTGTCTGAGTACTTCAGTGGTGTTGTTACTCATGCAGTGTTGTTACTATGATCATGGTGATTTTGACTAAGTACTTCACTCGTGATGTTACTTCTCTGCTGTTATTACTCCATGATGATGATGATTTCATCTAAGTATTCCGTTGTTGTTACTCCTTCACTGTTGTTACTCTTCCAATGTTGTTACTCCAGTGAACTCTCAATGCACTAAATCATCATTGTTACCTAGGATGTTCCATTAATAAAGGTGCCAAAATAAATATATTCTTTATAACAACATCATTCGAAAATATAGTTGCGATATTAAAAACAATACAACATTTCTACTACTTGATATTATAAATAAATATGTAATTGTGTCCTCAGCACTTTGGAACCCAAAATTATAATGCGAATAACAAATTTGTTTTATCTAATATCAAAATAATTAATTTTGTACTCTCATTTATAATAATGGAACATTGTGTCATCATAGTAAACAAAAATCTATGTAATGTGATTAGAGTAACCCTGTATCAAGTTATTATTATCACTTTTTTAATCAACCCATTATTATTATAATCTCTCTTTCACATTAAGAGTAGTGATAAGGTATCCTATTACTATCATCAAATAAACTTTTATAAATTATTATTTAAAAATTTATTACAAATAATGTATACATAAATATTATGTAAATAAAAAAATGTTATCCACTTTAAATATTCGATATCCCAATGTTTATTGTATATTAAAAATTTTATATCCCAAACTTATATAATATTTAACATGCTATTTGGTTGACGCAATGGTGGAAGGATATGAATCCATCATGAAGGACAATGTGTGGGTTGTGGCCCCAAGACTGATAGATAAATAAGTTTTGGGTTCGTGATGGATCTTTAAGGTTAAGCACACAACAAATAAAAGCATAGAAAATTAAAAGGCCAGAGTTTTGGTCAAAATATTCACTCAAGATGAGGGAATTTAATATAAGGAAACCTTTGCTCCCATAACAAGGTATTCATCCATTAGATCAATCCTTGCATTGGTTTCACATATGGGGTGCAAGATCCACTAGATTGTTGTAAGAAAAACATTTCTCAATGGTGTTATAGAGGAGGAAGTGTATATAGAGAAAATATAAGGTTTTGATACATTTGATCGAGAGTCTCATGTGTGAAGACTCAAGTAAGCATTGTACATCTCAAACAGGTACCCCAAGCTTGATACACTCGGATCAACAATTATCTCACTAGATTCGACTTCAACCAAAGTGAAGTGGATGCGAACCTATATCATATTGTGGTAGAAGGTAAATTTCTTATCATTGATTTATATGTTGATGATCTAATATTGACAAGTGATGAGTAGTTGATCAACTCTTAGAAGGAGGGCCTTGCAAGGCAATTTGAGATGAAAATCATTGGTCTCATGCACTACTTCCTCGAGTTATAAGTCTCGCAAGGTGATGGGTAATTGTTTGTGTCTCATGACAAGTATGCCACCAAGATACTATAAATATTTCACACGGAGAGTTGTAAACCAATGGAGACACCTCTAGTGACCAAATAGAGGAAGGAGTATGTCACTATAGTTGAAGAGGTTGATGCTACTATTTATTGACAACTAGTGGGCCCTTTGATGTATCTTGTGAACACATGACACAATATTTTCTATGCATTCAACTAACTTAACCAATCTATGGTTAGGACAACCAAATTGTATTCGAACGAATCTAAGCATGTTTTGTGGTATCCGAGAGCCACTTCCAAGTATGGATTATGGTATAGATAGATAAAGGGAGTGAATTTGTGTGGCTTCAAGATGAAAATTGGGTAGGGAGTCCATCCGACAAAAATAGTAAATTAGGTGGAAATTTCAATGTTGGGTGTCTAACAATTTCTTGCTACAGTAGGAAGGAGAGGTTTGTGGCGCTCAACTCAACAAAATGTAAATACATAGGTGCAAGCCAAGAAACATGTAAGGCGATCTCGATGAGAAAGATACTTGTGGTACTGTTTGGTCAAGATATGGATCCAACTATGATCTATTTTGACAATCATAGTTGCATTATTATCTCTATTATCTTTGTATTTCATGATCGATCGAAGCATATAGTTATCAAGTATCATCATTTACGAGGCTATGTGCAAAGGAGGATAATATTGCTAAAATACATTTCGACAGATGAAGGACTTGTTGTCATCTTGACAAAGGTGCTTTCAAGAGGGAATTTCAAATTCCACAGGTGTAGGATAGGGTTGGATGAAAATCACTTTCTTGCTAAGAGGGAGCGTTGAGAAGTGTAGCAAGAAAGTCTCAATTTGACTTTGCCTTGGTCAAATAAAGAAAATTTCAATTTCCACATAAAAAAAACTTGGAGATATTTAACTAAGGTGGCATGGATCTTGTAACTCAATTAGTTCAGTAAATTTGAGTTATAAGGCTTGGAGTTCAATTATGAATGCGTGATTGCTAATTTGTAGTAATAGAGTTTAGTTATTTTGAGTTGTATTAGTGTTAAGGGATCTAAATGTTGAGGGAAGATTATGCTTACTAAGGATTATTGCAATCTTGTTAGTGGTCCGCTGGATGAAAGGGAGATGAACCCCATCGATTCGATCTTTAGGGTCTTTCTTAACCTTGGGACCGCTGCTTGCTTTATGGAAATCTCTCAGACCTCAGTGGTTACTATACCTATTATTAACAAAAACATTAAGGATATGAGCTTTCTCTTTTTCGAGGTTCTATTCATCATAGATTCTCACCACACGAGTAGCTAGTGGGTTGAGAACACCCAACATTTGGGCAAGGAAATGATGAGAATTAGCATGAAGATACTATTCAGTATGAGTTTCCTTCTAAAGAACGTAGTGGGAGAAAGAAACGCCATCATTCCTCGAAATGAGAACATCAAGGAAAGGCAAGCACCCATCAATTTCTTGCTCCATAGTAAACTTTGTGGAGGAAGATTGAATTTTAAGATGGTGTAAAAAAATATCTAACTCTTAATGGCCATGAGACTAGATGACACTGGAGTTGTCCACAAATATCTTCCATAGCTTGTGAAGGAGACTAGCTCAGGCCAAAGACTTGGACTCAAAGTCTTCCAAAAGAATATTTGCAGCAATCAAGGATAGGGGGGAGCCCATGGAAACCCCACAGATATGCTCATAGAATTTCAAGAATAGAATTTCCCCTTCTTTTTTTTCTCATGGAAGCCCTAAAAAAAAGGGGCCTAATTCCTCACGATTTTCACAAGGAAGTAAGGGCTCAAGAAGTGGCAGAATTTACCTAATTCTAGGTGAGGTCTTCTCATTAAGCATAGAGGAAGGTTAGCCACTTGCAGGTTGATCTCAATGTGAACAAGAAATTGTAATACATTATGTATTCATCTAATTAATGCTAGTAATCTTAAGGTTTCTTTACGAGTTGGTTTCCCTTATATAAATATATGTACTTGTCTATGTCATTGATGCATGTTTTCGAATGTTTTTCTGAATTTTGAATTAATTTTGGTAGAGCAGTAGAGTATAATTTTGTATCTTGATTTAGATTAAATTTCTTGATTAGTTTCATTTCTATTACCATATTTCTACAAACAAATTCATGAAACTCCCTCTCATTAATACAATCGTGAACTAATATTTTCCATCCCTCTCACATGATGGAGATGTAGTCATATACTCTATAATTTTGGTAAATTTAGTAAGGAATTCCTTTACATCATAGAAGGATTCAATAATGTTTCCCCTTCATTTTTTTCTCATGGAAGCCCTACTCACGAAACTCTTTGGAATTTATGGGAGGTGGATCATGTAATTATGGATTGGGCATTCTATTTGCTTTGCTTGTCCCCTAAGATAGATATAGCATGGAAGAAATCCCTAACATGTTGATATACAAAGTTTCTTTTGGTTCATGGGGATTCTCATGGAATCTCAACTAAACATGAAGACAAATAGATAAGAAGCTAGAATGAAAATCTCATATTTTCCTTTCTCTAATTTATGTGATCTCCAGCAAAATATGACCTAGTTTCAATTATAATTTTCTCACTAAAGATAAATGCTCCTCTATAATGGGTATTCTCATTAGCCATAGGGAAAAAACTCCAAATGATTAAAGATAAATAAGCTCTCTTAGGGGAAAAATTTGAGGAATAGAATTTAACTAGTGGACAAGGAACTTAGGTTCATTGTTGTTCTACAAATTATGTATATTATCCTTCCCATTCTATCCATGATCTAAATGAAGATGATCAAGGAGAAAATACCAAAAAATAGTTGTTATCCTTACCATATTCTAGTGGACTCGGTATTAATATTAGAATTCTTGGTCAAGGCTTCTCATTGGAAACTTAAAGTACTAGATTATCAATGTTCCCTAACATGAATTCCATTAGAAAAAGTGCTAAAGGGGTGTAAATATTTCAATAACATGGTACCAACATGTATTTTTATGGTGACCTCAATCAACATCTCTTCATTGAACTCTCATTGCACTAAACTTTCATTATTACCTAGGATGTTCGATTAAGAAAGGTGCCAAAGTGGGTATAGTATTTGTAACATCTCATTGGATAAGATTCTTTTTTATATTAAAACAAATACAACATCTATAGTAAGTTGATACTATAAATAAACATGTAGTTGAATCCTCAATCATCACCTCTCCATTGAACTCTCAATGCACTAAATTGTCATTGTTACCTAAGATGTTCCATTAAGAAAGGAACCAAAGTGGACACACTATCTTCAACAACAACATTCCAAAATATACTTATGATATTAAATAAAAAACATCTCTAAAATAATAAATTCATACACTAGTTTATAATAATAAAACATTGACTCAAAACATAGTAAACTAAAATCTATGTCAAAAAGTAACATTAATTCTATATCAAATTATTATTATCCTTCTTTTATATCAACCCATTATTAATATTATCATCTCTCTTTCACATTAGGAACATTGATAGACTCTCCTAAAACTATCGGCATATACATTTTTATAAATTATTATTTAAGTATTTAGTACAAATAATATATACATTAAATGTTATATAAGCACAAAAAGGTTTTCCGATCTAAATATGGTATATATTTAGGAATGTATATCGGTATCCCAAACTTAAAAATATTTAACACAATGCTCCAAAATATAACATACATAGATTTGGTGTATCACTATTCATTATTTACGAACTAGGTCTTCTTTTCAGTGAGATCTACTTTCTTTCTTACAATCTTTATGTCGCCTTCAGGGCCATAATATGGACTGATTTATTTTTCTACAGTTTGGAACAATAAGACTAATTATAACGAGCAGGCAATTTTAGGTATATGACAGAAGAAAACGATTATGAAAGCCCAAATTCATGACAGAAAAGAAGTTATGATCTTTCATTCAGTTGCTTGCACTTGGCAGTTCGAATCGGCAGAGTGGACAAGTATGCTGGGTGTCCAACCATCGGATTATGCAACTCTTGTGATACATGTGGCGGCATGGCAGTTCGCGGGCCTTCTCTCCCACTTTAAATGCTTCCAAACAAATCGTGCAGGAACTGTTGTCACTACCTTTAAGATGTGCCTCCGAAATGATTATGCGACCCATTCGCCGAACGGCTGATGGATGTGCTGGTCGAAACGACAAGCTTCTCTGCGTAAGGGTTTCTCTATATTGACGAGCTTCTCCCGCCGATTCCCGCAAGAGTTCCCTCATAGATTCTCGAACTTGTCTTAACCTATTAATAGTCACCATTAGACGAGCTTCTACCGCCAATTCCCTTGGGGCTTGCGAGTGTGTCCTCATAGATTCTCGAACTTCTCTTAACCTATTACTAATCACCATTAGACCAGCGTCTACTGCCAATTCCCTTGGGGTTTGCGAAGATTCTTGAAATTCACTTAACCTATTATCAATCACCATCAGCCGAGCTGAGCGCTGATTCTCATTTACTATTCCTTCCTCAACCTGCCCTGGGTTTCTGGTAACATACACACTCCTGCTGCGACCTGTTCCTTCTCGTGGGCTCTGTCCTTCCATTTCCTGATTTCAAAAACTAAATTGAAATTGAACTGATGGCGGCTGCTAATCCTGTTATGATCAAAGATCTTACACGTAAATTAAAGGATCTTTAACTGTAAAATAAAAGCGTGTTTATAGTTCTGCTTACCTTCGAAAGAATTCTGAAATTATGTGATGAATGAAATTAGAAGCCCAAAAATCGCCAAACCTCAGTTTTATACCTTTCAAATGGCTCCTCCGAGCCGACGTAATAATTTTTTTCCTATTTAAATTATTCATTTATTTTTTTTCCTATTTTAATAAATGTTTAAATAATTTAACTTTATAAATTAAGTGATGGTTAAATGTCTATACATCCATCTTAATCACTTACTAGATTATAATTAAATTATTATTAATAATTATAAGAAGAATTAAGATATAAGTTAAATATAGATAAATTTAAAATAATAATGGATTTTTAACCAAAGCAATTGACTCCTAGTTTACTATAGATATTCTTAATTTTGTAAATTGACTTTTGTTACAATGTTATGGTCTCATACTATTGCTTATGAATACCACATTCTCAAAATACCTTAAGTCACTTCATATAACACTTCTTGGGAGAGGGACTCTACAACCCAGAGAGATGTTCTAGTGTATGTAAATCAGTGTAAACATTTAAATGTTAGCTATTTAAATGTTAGCTAAGATCTTATATTATTAGTACCAACCTAGATCCATCTTAATCTACAAAGCCCAGAGAGGGATCAAATCTCTTTTCACTTTAAAAGATGATTTCATCCACAAGTTTTGATCCCTCAAAAGGCTTGGTAGATCTAGAGTTAACATGGATCTAGGTTGGTTGTATCTATGTGTCTCTTTTTTATTCCCTCTCTCTATTACCCCCCAAACATACACACTCTCTCCATATATATCCCTCTCCCTCTGCTCTGCCTCCCTCTACTCTCCCTCCCTCCCTCTATCTTATCCTTCTCTCTCTCTCTCTCTCTCTCGTGCTTTCCTCTCTCCCTCACTCTCTCTTCGTCTCTTCTTTGTTACTCCCCCTCTCTCTCCCCCTTAACTCCATCTCTCTTCCCTCCAACTTTGTCACTCTCTCCCTCCCTCTCTTCTCCTCTCTTTCTCCTCCATCTATGTGTCTCCCTCTCTCTCTCTCTTCTCCTTCTCTCCCTCTCCATATTGTCTCTTATTCTCTTTCTTTTCTCTCCTCTCTCCCTCACTCTATCTCCATCTCTCTCTTTTCACTTCCTCTCCCTCTCCACCTCTATACCTTTGTCTTTCTTGTTTCCTCATTCTCTCTCCCTCTTCAACTCCCTCTTTATCTCTCTCCCGTCCTTTCTCTCATCCTTCCTTTCTCTTTGTCTCTCTCTCAATCTCTCCCTCTATAACCTCCAACTTTGTCACTATTCCCTCTCTCCCCCCTTTCTTAAATTTTATCCCATTGAATTGTGTTTAAGAAAGTATCAAAATTAAAAAAATCAATTCTTTGTAAAATATTAAACTTATATTTAAGATGAATCATGCCAAAGAAAATACAATAATGAGAAACTTAAAAGAATCATGCACTACTCACTTTGCTTTCATATTTCCTCCATTATTGTTAGTCACTTTGCTTGCTCAATCACTTGAATCCTTAGTTAAAATGGATATATGCTAGTTCTTAATAATATTTTTTTTATATCAATTTCGCATCTTTTATACTTCAAAATTTTCTCATTTTCAATTTTATTAAAACCTTGATTTAATTTCTATGAGAATGTTTTTAGTAGTATTGAATATAGGTTTTAGATATATCTCAAAACTAATTATAACATTTTTCATTTTAGACTTAATTAAAGAATGTTATGAAATTAACTAGAAATAAAATATTTATGAAATATTTTGAGTGTGAAATAAGTTATGTTTTTTAGTCATGTGGTATTGATAATCCATGGTATTGACCCATGGTATTGTAACAAATCATATTTACAAGTTAATAATATCCATGGTAAAGTGGGGGTGAATATACATGGTTAAGAATTTAGTTATATTGTTATAAAATATTTTGATTGTGAAATAAGTTATGATTTTTTGGCATGTGTTATTGATAATCCATGGTATTGGCACATTGTATTGTAACAAATCCTATTCACAAGTTCATAATATTAATGACAAAGTAAGGGTGAATGTCCATGGTTAAAAATATTGTCATATATTTTGATTGTGAATAAGTTATGTTTTTTGGGTATGTGGTATTAATAAGCCATGGTATTTACAAGTTAATAATATCCATGATAAAGTGGGGATGAGTATTCACGGTTAAAAACCTTGTCATAGCCGATTTACAAGTTGAAATAGGAGTAAATATATATGGTTAAGAATTTTGGCATATTGTTATAAATATTTTGATTATGAAATAGGTTATAGTTTTTGGGCATGTGGTATTCATAAGCCATGGTATTGTAACGAAGTCTCTTCACTAGATAATAAGGAAATCAAAATATAAAAATATGAATTTTATTATTTTTATTAGCTAAATTTTTTATTATTAATTAAGTCAATTCTTAAATGTTTACTAAATTTTTTATTATTAATGGGGCCAATATATAAATGTTTACACTCATTGGCAAAATGACTTTGAACTTTTTATTGTTTTTTAATTGAGTCCACATTTAAAAATTTTTACATACTTACATTACACCTACACATATACCCTATATAATAAAAGTTATAAATCCATTCATAAATCCATTCAATTCATTTTTTTATAATGTAAATTTGTTTTTATTAATAAAATTACATAATTTTTTTTCAAAAAATCATAAATGCATGTCATATTAAGATAAATAATTTATTTATTAATTATTCATATTATACAAGCGTGGAGATTCCCAAGATTATTCATACTGTCTGAGTTTTCATAAGCTAATTGTATAGCTTAGTAAGTCAATCTAATGTTTTCAGGTGGACACACACTCCATTCATTATGAGGTACCAAAAAGCTTAAAAAGTTTAAGAGTAAATATTGATAATAGAGAAGAGTTAAAAAGAAATCATTATATGAAATTAATAAAATAGTTGGGATATTAGTTTAAAGGTAAACAATAAATTAAAGAGGGTCTTAGAAATAATTTTGTAGATTTTTGTGCTTCAATTTTGTAGAATGTAGAACTAACGTGGAACAGAGTCTATTGTTGTAGTTGACATTTTGAATATTCGCAAGATTTTTTATCAAGATTAATTGTTCATAAATAAAGGAGAAATATAGTCTAATAAATGAAAAAATAAAGAATAAATGAGATCCAAAAGTTGAAATCTAGAATAGATAACACAAGGAGAACACACCACTCTTAAAAAACATTAAAAGGAGAACTAATATATTTTGACATAATTACGTCAATAGGTGTAGCAATTTTGGAAAGAGCTCCTAGATTTCTAATTTAACCATAAATAATTATTAGGTTGAAGGCAAGGATCTAATCTCCATTGAATATCCACAAATATTCATAGTACTATTCATGGTTAGAGGGTTAAGATTTATTTCAAACCATGATGAGGTGAAGACTTACCTTTCTCCCTAGGTAAATTTGCAAACAATGAATCAAAAGCTTACATGATGCTTAAAGGAATCAAACAAGTAATCTCATAGTGTATCGACAAATTAATTATTATGGGAAACTCGTGTCCCATCATTATTATCTACTCTCAAGTATTCTACGTCCAAACTTGAACCTCAATTTGATTTTGAAAAAGTTAATAATAGCTCTTGGTTTCATTATGGAGTTCCAATCTATCCATGATTCAATGAAAATTTATCATAGGGAAAATGCACTAAGCACTTAGCTATATGAAACGTCAAAGAAGCATTAAAAGTCAATTGGAGGGAGCTTCTCTTCCCAATCCCTCAGCAGGATAACATTTGGAAACATTAGCACTCACAACTTGGCATCATTGAAGGTCATGTAAACAATGTCGAGAAGTGTAGAAAGGAAGTCTCAATTTGACTTTTACTTGGTAAAATTGAGAAAATTCAAATTTCCACACTAGCACACAACTTGGAGGTAGTTAAATTTTGTGACAAGGCTCATGTCACTCAATTAGCTCAATAAATTTGAGTTAGATGGCTTGAATTTCAGCTATGCATGCATGCTTTCTAATTTGTAGCAATCTGGTTCAGTTATTTCTAGTTGTATTCAGTTAAACTAGTTCTAACTATTGATATAACAAGTTTCAAGTAATTTCTGTAGTAGGACAATGATCTAACTGAGTGATCATCAATCTAACTAATCAAGCAACCAAATATAGCTAGTGCATGTAGAGAATTCGAGTTTCGCTATTGTGGTATAGATTCCAAAGTAGTGTAACATCAGTTGTTGACTAGTCCTGAGTATATAGGTGTTGCATGCAGTTACAGATCCAACCTTCAGAATTGCGTGATCAATTGGAGGAAAATTCCTAAAAAATAGGGGCCTAATTCCTCAGAATTTGAGAAAGGAAATAGGGGCTCAAGTAGAGGCATAAATTGAGTAAGTCTCGGTCAGAGCCTCTCATTGAGCAGAGGGAAAATTTACTCACTTGCAGGTTAAGCTCAAAGAGAGGAAGCAATTGAAATAATTATTTATTCATGTGATTCATGCAAGCAAGCTTAAGGAATTCTTAGAAGTTGGTTTCCCTTAGAAAAATCAATGTAATATTTGTAACAACATACTTGTAATATTTATTTTATTAATGACAAGTTGATCTTCGGAGCATATCGTGATTCATTGATTTTGCCATAACCCTGATCAGGGTGTTGGGCCCACTTTCCTAACTAGTTGCTACTCGATTAGATGTGTTCTAGGTTTATTTATGTGAGTTTATTATTGTTGTGAATATTTGTCAATGCATTGTTGTGAGTCCTTATTGTTGTTACTCTTATTGCTATTATAGTTATTACTTTTTGTTATTCTTATTTGATGTTACAATATTTCTCGTTGTTACACATTAATGAATTTATAGTTAATGTTCATCGTTGGTTAGGGAGATTGTGGCCTACACATGCAATGCACGATAGCCTTGAAACAACTGGTAGAACCCTAGGTTGAAAATTAAATGTGGAATTGGCGAATTACATGATTCATACTTGGACATCAACCTTTTGGCGTCGTTGTCGGGGAGGCTATCAAGGGTGCAAAACTACAACCAACATTGACCATAGGACTGTTCTCTCATCCTAGGGAAGGAATCTTGCATCTTGTTGTAGGTCTTGAGTGTTAGATTGTTTGGTTGTTTGGTTCGTTTCTTTTCTTGTGTTTGTAGGATTATTCTCTCGTCCCAGGGAACAAATGTTTTATCACCTTGCTCTATGTCTGGAGCTTTAGATTGCTTTGTTTTTCTTCTGTAAGTATTGTTCTCTCGTCTTGGGAAGGGAAGTTTTATTTTTCACCCTGTTTCACGTCCTAACCTTGATTTTTGTGATTTAATTTTTTTCTTTCATTTGTTTTCTTTAGGGGCCACTCTCTCGTCCTAGGGAAGGAATTTCTTATCCTCCTTCAGGTCTTGACATTTTATTTTTCTTGAATTTTTCCCTTTTATTTAATGATTATATGAACAAAGACACCAATAAAAGGGGCAGAGGGAGACCCCCAAAAAGATAAGGGGTTGATTTGGGCAACAAAAAATACATCCAAGAGATCATCTCAAGGGCTGAGTCTAGAGCATCGTCACAAGCTACTGCTAGGGTAATATATCATATAGGATCTGGAGGGAAATCAATTTCACAACTAGAACATCCTCCAATAGCAGAAGTGCAATCCGAGGAAGAAGAAGTAGCAAGCAAAGGACTTGAGGAAATGCATATTGTAAGTTCAGAGGAGGAAAAATTGAGGGAATTCTTGGTAGCATTTAATGAACAGAGTGCTATTATACAACTTCAATCACTTGTTATATAATAGCTAGAGCCAAAATCTATTGAAATTCCAAGTGAGTATTGTGAGATATTCATGGCTCCTGCAACTTGTTCAATTGGATTTCCAATTCGAGATATGAGAGGTCATGCACCTATGAAGCCTATTCCTTTGAAAGCATTACCCAATTTCCATGCTATTACTTCTAAGGATCTAGACAAATTCATTTTTGAATTCAACGTTGTTTGTGAGGGCTATGATTACATTTACGATGCCTAGAAATTCAAGATATTTCCCTCTACTTTCAAAGGCACAACTTTAAGATGGTTTATGGGTTTGGGAGGAAAATCTATTGCTACGTGGGATGATATGAAGATGATTTTCCTTGAGAAATATCACGACTACTATAAATCCCTGGATGTAAAGGATTTTTTTAAAGATTATGCAGAAAGAGGATGAGGATATGGAAGATTTTGTAGAATGTTTTCAATATGGTTTGCGGAGATTCAGCCACAGTGACTTGGATAAGAATATCTTGAAGATCATTTTTCTCAAGTCACTAAGGGAGGAATCTGTGGATCTATTGAACATAGTAAGGAAAGGAGATATACCAAAGGAGGAATTTGATACCATTTGTGAATAACGAATCAAGTGTTCACAAGGGGCTATGAGAGAGAGGTAGGGAATCCAAACTCTCTAAACATCCAACGGTGGAGTTACAAAGGCTGACATTTTGAATTTGCTGGACAACCTGAGAACTGATATCGTGAGCACATTATTATCGCAGATAGATATGTTGTAGGTGAATTAAAAGAAGATGGAATTAGAGAAGGCCATGTCTATTTTATTCCCTCAATGCAGGAAGAAGAAGTCATTGAAGGAATGCCCATTAAATTCTCTAGAGACTTCTGCGATATGTGAACAGAGTCATTCCACAAGCACTTGCACGTCTCTACTTGCAATGAAATTAGTCTTTTACGGAATGAATGAAGAAGAAGAAAAACTTTATTTTATGGTATCAAGGAAACCATGGAAACCACAGCCGCCGAATATGAATCAAGGTATGCCTTAAGACCTGTCTCAATATTTTAATAATATCAATTTTGGTCAGTAATTTGTACCTTTTTCACCTTCTTGGTCGTAGTCTTACCAATACCCAATGCCCTGGAAAACCTTGTATCCTCCATCTAGTCCAAATTCTTCATGGTCCCATAATTACCGTGGACCTCATCCTCCTCCTCTAGAATAATTCTCCCGACCTATCCAACAACAACAACTACAACTGCCTATTAAAGCACCCACTAGTAATCCTCCTCTTCATCCTCAATTTCCTGTCGACCCCAATACGAATCCAAATAATAGAGGGGCTCAAGAGGTTGAGACACTTAACCTTCTAGCATATATTATTACCACTATGGAATGTAATGAATTAAATCTTTAATTTGATCGGGTGGTCAATACTCAGACTTCACCTATAATTGTTGAGTATACTGATGATGAAGTTTCAGAACCAGAACAAAGAATGATAGGGGATGATGTAGCATAGATTCCTATAAATGAAAAAACACCTTCACAAACTATTGTTACAAGAGGATGTCAGATTGGTCCACCCTATATTGATAAATTATCTTAGAGCAAACAAGGTATTCATCCTGAATTTGATTTTTTGGGAAAATTGCAGAATTTATTCATTAAACTTCCATCATTTGAGGATATGAAGGATGTACCAATTTATGCTAACACAATTAAAGAAAATTGTTCTAAGAAATCTAGTAGAAAACCAAAGGACCCACTTACTATTCATGTCATGGGTAAATTATCAGATATAATGCTGGGGAAATCTATGCTTGTCAAATACGGGGAGCTTGGGAATTCGATTATGACAGTGCAGATTAATGGGGTGGATATACCAAATGAATTTGTAGATTTTGGTGCATCAATTAATGTTATAACCTTTGCAATTGTGATTACCTTGGATTTGCGGAACCTTAAACCAATTCCCACATCCTAGAATTTGTATATCGGTCTACTATTAGACTGGTAGGTAAGCTAGAAGATATCAATATTTTAGTAGACTCATGGAAATACCCCATTGACCTTTTGGTTTCATATACCCAATCCTGAGCCAGTGGGTGCACTTGAATTTAGGAGGACCTTAGCTCACAACCACACATGCTTACATTGGGTGACGGTCTGGAAACATGGTAATATCCAATGGGGAAGTTACAAAGAACCTTATGCTTTACCCCCTGTAAAACCAAGTTTATGAAATAAACCCAGATTTACCTTGATTCAAAAGTTTGTACCTAACAAAGAGCCTCAATCTAATAATGAAGAATTAGACCCATCCTTACCATCAGTCACGCTCTATGTTTTAAACATGAAACGAATGATAATGCCATTAGCACCTTTCTCAGTAATCCTGACGATGTTTCTGATTCAACCCGTCAGCTGTTACAAACTATCATGAGATACAATGTTGAGGAAGATATTGGACGAGAAAAAAAAATATAAAATATTCTTGAAATTGTACCTCATAATAGTGTTCGTGTAGAAATTGAACTAGGGAAAACATTGAATATTAATCCTCACCTTTCACACTCTAAATCTGAAAAACTACTAAGAGTCCTTCGGGAGCATCAATTTTTTTTTTCTTGGGAGTATACTGATATGAAAGGCATCCCTACCGATTTATGTACTCATCATATATACATTAAAGAGGAATGTCGACCTAATAGGCAACCACAAAGAAGAATGAACCATGCCTTAAAGAACATTTTCAAAGATGAATTTAAGAAGCTATTAGATGTGGGTTTTATTTATCTGATATAGAACAGTCAATGGGTTTCCTCGCTAGTCATTTCTGCTAAGAAGAATGGGAAGTGGTAGATCTACATTGATTATAGGGAACTAAACAAAGCAATTTATGAATACCATTTCCCTTTACCCTTTATTGACCAAGTCCTTGAGACATTAGCTGGAAAGGAGTTTTTCTCCCTTGTAGATGTATTTAGTGGATACAATTAGATACAAATACCTCCTAAAGATCAGGACAAAATAACCTTCACATGCCCTTAGGGAACCTTTGTCTACCAAGCCTTTCCATTTGGCTTCTGTAACGTACTTGCTACCTTTCAAAGGGAGATATTAGGAATTTTCTTTGATCTAGTTAATGATAATGATGAGATTTACATGGACAAATTTACCCCATATTGGGATTCCTTTATAGAAGCTTTGAAAAACTTAGAGAAAGTACTTGAAATATGCAAGAAAAGACATGGTTCTCTAAGTATAGTCAAATTTCATATGATGATGACAGAAGGGATAGTGTTGGGACACTTGCTTTCAGCTGCAGGAATTCAGGTTGATCCTGCAAAGGTAGAGTTAATCTTAAAATTCCTATGCCTAAGACACCGAAATAGGTACATAACTTTATTAGTTATGCTAACTATTATAGGTGGTTCATAGATTTTTTTTTCTAAAATAGAATTCCTACCATTTTAATTAGTATCTAAGGATGCAGAATTTGTGTCGATAGATGATTGTGAAGCAAACTTTGTGGAAATCAAAGAACTAGTCTGCAAGGCTCTAATAGTACACGGTCCTAACTGGAAACTCATGTTTCACATCTCTATTGATGCTTCTCAAACAACAATAGGGGTGAGTTTGGGGTAGCACGAGGAAAATAAGTCGTATGCAATTTAATATGTCAGCAATAAGTTGATCCTTGCTGAATTAAATTATACGATAACTGAAAAGGAGTTCTTGGATGTCACTTATGTTGTTAATAAATTTTGACATTATATCACAGGGTATCCTACTTTTGTGCACATTGATCATACGACTATCAGGTATTTGATGAACAAACCAATAACCCCTGGTCATGTTACAAGATGGTTACTCTGAATTCAGGAGTTTGATATTACCATTATAGACAAACTTGGGAACGATAACTTAGTCACAAATTTCCTTTCTGGGATGGATACTAGTGATGAAGGTACACCTGTAGAGGATAGTTTTCCAGATGAACATATTTTTGTAATTTCTACTCACACTTTGTGGTATGAAGATATTGCTAACTTTCTTGCTACAGGAAAGGTGCCTGAACACTTGTCTTACATAGAACAATGATGGATTATGCATCATAGTGCTCATTATTCATGGATAGAGGGATATCTCATTTACACAGAATCGAATTAGCAAATCTGGTGCTATATAAGTGGAGATGACATCTATAATGTCTTGAAAGATACTCGTGATGGCCCCTGTGGGGGACATTTTGCAAATAAGCAGACATGTCATAAGGTGTTACAAATGGGATACTATTGGCCTTCTATTTTTTGTGATGCAATGAAATATGTTAGAGGATGTGATAGTTGCCAATCGATGGGTTAGCCTGGTCGAGGAAATGAAATTCCATTACAAGCCCAAATAGCTCTTGAGCTCTTTGAAAAATGGGCTATTTATTTTTTTGGGCCATTTAATCTGCCTTCACAGCAGAATGTTCATCTTCTGGTTTGTACATATTACATAACAAAGTGGGTAGAGGCGAAGGATGTGGTGAAGGAAATGGAATGGGTTGTCTCCAACATTTTATTTGAAGAAATTATTACACGGTACTGAGTACCTAGAGATATAGTTGCAGATGGAGGGGCACAGTTTACATCACATATGATAGCAGGACTCATGAAGAAATACAGAATCAAGCATAGGGTAATGTCTCCATATCACCCTCAGGTGAATGGTCATGCTGAAAGCACAAACAAGGTACAAGACAATATTCTTACAAAGACTATAGCGAACCATCGATGGAATTGGGTTGAAAAACTTCTTGAGGCACTGCGAGCATATATAACAACATGGAAGAATGCAACAAGGTTTTTACCATGTGAGCTTGTTTATGGGAAATCACTTGTTTCTGTGGAATTCAAAGTTAAGATGCTCAAGAAAACCCTTGAAGTAAGTTTAGATATTTCAGAAGCCCAGAAACATCGACTGGAACAGTTGAATGAGTTGGATGAAATTCATTTGGTATATGCCAAAAATATTGCTGCAGTCCAACAACAACGAACTAAATGGCACCATAAATTCATTAAGAAAAAGGTGTCTCAAAGAGGGGATTGGGCATTACTCTATGATTCTTGGTTCAAGGATTTTAAGGCAAAACTTTGCTCCAAGTGGATGGGACCATATGAAGTTGATATAGTGTTCGATAGTGGGATTGTTAGACTTATCAAAATTGATGAGACACATACTTCTTTGATCATAAATGGACATCGCCCCAGATTATATCACCCTCAAACTTCAAGAGACTATTTTATTAAATATATCTCTAATAACTCTGATTTTGAGGTTATTAGTGTAGGGAATTCCTCCTCTGCACCCCTCATGTAATATATATATAAATATATAATCTATATATATAATATCTATATATATATATATATATATATATCTATATATATATATATAATATCTAAATATATATAATATATCATATTATATATATATATATATATAATATAATATATATATAATATATATAATATATATATATATATATATATATAATATTGTTACTATTATATCAATGTTTTTCTTGCAGGTACTTCACTGGTGATGTTACTCCTGTGGTGCTGCTACTCTAATGATGTCAATTTTGTCTGAGTACTTCACTAATGTTGTTAATCATCGGGTGTTTTTACTCTGATCATGGAAATTTTGTCTAAGTAATTCATGATGAGCCTCAGTATTGCAACAAGGATGCTGCAATTTCGAGGGTTACAGACTTTAATTATCAACCCAAGTTCCTACAAACTTAAGAGGTGTCGGCACTAAATGTCCAGCATACAATGTGTCCTTCCTTTACTATCATGATGTAATGGAAAGAACAAGGAAAGAGAATGAAATCAAATGCTAAAACACACCATTTTCTAACTAACTGGTAAGAGGCTTTGCTTCAAAATAATTCTAAATTAACATGTATGCAATCCTACTATCCTAAGAATGTAGATTCAAACCATCAAACCTTCTACTATTGTGAATGTAAATGAATAAAATAAATTTGTTTTTCTTTTTGTCTTTTTTTCATGTGAGAGTGTGAAAGCTAATCTCTTTTGCTGATGTGGCAGGTGGTTTGGAGATGATGGTGAACGGTCAAAATATTTGGGAGACAAGTAGGGACCCTTTTCTAGCTTCCTAGAGGCTTTTTCCTCAATTCAGCCTCAAAATAGGCTTTCCTACACGATGTTAGAGTGATTTCGTACAAGATCCCCTAATTTCCTACCAGATGTATATATTTACTATAATTCATTGAATGACCAAGAAAATCAAATCAAAATTGGATGGGATGAATTTTAGTATTAACTAGGATGTCATAGGTCTCCATTCTAAGTGAGACGCCTGTTAACCCATGTAAAAAAAATAAAAAACATTACTAGTCAAAAATCTAGAAATTAGAGAACTAGTGAGCTAGTAAATCTGAAAAATTCCTAACCAAATAAAGTACAAATGCAATGGGATGAATTTTGTTATGAATTATAATGTTGTTGTGATCTTATGCAAGTGGGATTAATTCAATTGAAGCTCGTTAGCATGCTCTAAAAAAATAGCGGAAATGTGTTGTTCTTCGCTGAAAACAAGGTCCAAGAATCTAGATTTGGGAATAAGAACACTAATCTAAGCAACTCGATGATTATTATGAATTTTGAAATCTTTTCCAAGGAAGAAATAGTTCTTTTGATCCTGCAAAATAACTTCCATCAACCATTTAACTCAATCCTACAATAAGAAATCATTAATAGTAGATGCAGAAATAGAAAGAAATAAAAATTAGAGATGCATGTGGATAAGCAATGAAAAGAAGCAAAGAAAATAATACAAAAGGGATTTGAGGTTCGTGGTGTTAGACTCCGTCTTGTCAGCCCGCTGCAGTCAAATTCACCAAGGTTCATTTCTCGTCATTTGCAGTCATCAAATACCAGTTTGGTCAAAAAGGGTCATTTTAATCCTTTAGTCCAGGGTTTTGTCTCCAGAAGTGTTCACTAACGCTTGCCAAAGAGAGCTTCAATAAGGTTTCACTTCAAAATTCACATTATTAATAATGTTGAAGAACATTTCTTCTTAAAAACCCTGTTTTAAAGAAGATATTATTAAGTTTGTTTAAAACATGATTGATCAGGTGTTCCAAATTTTTAATTCTTCAGGCAGCCCTTGTCATCTGTCAGTTTTCGGTAGCTCCTGCAAAACAATCAACAGAAGAGCCATCAATCAAGATCAGAAAATCAAAAAGGGAATTTGAAAGGCAGAGTTTGTATTAATGTGAAAAAAGTGCCAAGCCAAGACAAGTCACCATCCCTACAAAAGACAACAAATAAAACTCTTTAGAAACAAGGAGAACTTGCTCAACTGGAGCCTCAAATTCATAGTTGTTGGAAACAATGTTGCATGGATTGCTAGAAAACAAGTTTGCAGAATTCCTACTTTTCATGTTTATTATGAGTGGTGAACCATGTGGTAACATGATAATTATGTAGCTCTCAATACATAATTCAAAAAAAGAGTTTGAATTTAAATTTGGAGCATAGGTCGAATTGCAGGTTAGAAGAGGCGAAAGATCGTTTTCAAAACTTAAGACTGGAGGTGTAAGAGACACACTACTCACACAGGAGGCGCGCTACCCATATAGGGCGCGCTACGCATATAGCGTCCCAGCCTGTGTAAATTCTCAAGCGCGCTACACACTTGCAGCGCGCTACGCATTAGCAACTTCAGGTTCTTATAGCCAATGTTATTGCTCTTCCCTAGAATGTATACCTCTCATCATTACTAATTTTGTACCTAGATACCTGTTGTTGTTTAAATAAGCTCCCTGAAGATTTTGATCACCTCGTCGCATTGCAACAGCTATACTTGTGTGGCTGTAAATGCTTGGAAAACCTCCGTGAAAATTTCTATTGCCTCCCCTCTTTGGAAACATTGCATCTAAATGATTGCCCCATGTTGGAAGGGAAATGTATCGACCACCTGATAAAGATTAAAAAATTTCAACATTTGTATATTCAAGGAAGCCAATTGTTACTGAAGAGATGGGTAGAAATTCAAAGAGAAGGCGATCAAACATGGCCTTTTACAGTTCATACAGGGCAGGCTTTGTCAGAAGAGGAGGCGACCAATATGCAAAGGAAATTTTTATCGGATTTAGACGGCCTTCTCACTCCTGGAAAAGGAAACCCGTTCCATCTATCTAATTTTCCTCCAAACATCTCCATACTTATTATGTTCGATAACTGTGCAATTTTAAATTCTGACCACCCTTGGCCTCTAATTGAGGAGACGTTGAATGACATCCAAATAAAATTTGAAATTGTTTATATTGGAAAACATATTGACAAGTTGCCTATGCAAGTTGAAAACAAAATTTTGGGTTATGCTCATTTTAACTCGCAGCTCATGGCATTGATTGCTAATTTGCGTAGAGCATCACAGTTAAAGATAGGCCACCCTCAGAGGAAGATTCAAATTATTGGGACGACGACAGTAACATAATTTATAGGAAATGGACTGCTATGATTGTGGGAAATGGTGGAGGAGTATCTTCTGCCTTATATTGATTAGGCCCTCAACGAACATGTAGAAGAAATCATGGTCAATGCATTGAAATGTTTGGCATTTCTTTCAAAAGAAAAATTACTCAGGAAAAGATTGTTTGATTCTCATGTCTAGCTTTCATGAATTTTGTAGCCTTTCCTTCGTAGGGAGCCAACATCTTTAGACTCTGAGACGGATTTGTTGTCATGTTTGAAGTCTCTAATGTCAAGAAAGGATTTCCATAACATCCTAGAAAAAGTCAAGAATTTGCAGTGTTCTGAAATTTCAGAAAGGGACAACAGCCAGAGCAAACTTGGCAGATCTCAGCTTCACCCAAAACAATGGGGTTTGTTTCAATCTCGTCAAATACAGATGTTTCAAATAAAAGAATTCCTAAAAAGGGACCTTCTATTTTTCCGACATCTGCTGATCTCGCATTGGCTAAAAGGAGGCCACGGAAGAAGGTGGATTTAAATGCAAACATACTTTGTCTCAACATATGGAATGAAACTATAATCTCGGTGAGTATTTCAAGAAACTACATGGCTATCTCCACTTTGGGCACGCAAAGGCTACTCAGCGGGATAAAGGGCGCATAATCATACGCGTTGATCCTGCTAGACAGAGTAACAAATTTGTTGCGATTTGGGTGCACGTGGTATTAAAAGAGAAATTGCAGCTTGGACCATGGATTATTACAAAACCGTAGATGTACAGGTGGAATGTCGGCATTCTTATGGCAATCAAATTCATATCACCGATGGATTCTCTGTCAAAGTCTTCATTGAAAGGCGCATTTATTGAAAGGTCGGTTTTCATTCAAATGACAAATGCCGAGCGCACTGAAGCTGAGAAATAGCAAAGCACAGTGGATTGTCCAAGGACTGTGCCAGATGTTACTTTCGTTGAGCAAGTAGATGTGCAAGCATCCCTCTTGTTGTTATATATGCTCTTACATCTGGCATAGCAGGCTATATTGCTGCTGGAAATGGCGGTTCCCTTTATTCAAGGTGGAATTTTAGTTTAAAGGCCATTTTTATTAAAATTCGTATTATTCAAATAACAAATGTAACGTGGTAGTCAGAGATCGAAAGGCTAATTTGAAATGAAGATATTCATCACAGCAGAAGAATACGATTCGATCTCCTATTAAGGGCTTCAGTTAAATCTCCAAGCGGATCTGCACTCCAATATTTGTCTCCTAATTGACCATCAGAGGATTTCAAGGGAAACGTTGGTCTGTGTTTTAGAACATAAGTTTTTTCTATTTCTGCAATTTCAGTTGAAACAACACCCTTTTTGTTGGGTCAATCTGTTCTCTTCTAGGATAGTTTATTTAATGTATTGAAAATCATTTGTAAAGGGGTGGGAGAGAGTTCTCAGAGGTGTCTGGAGGAAAAATACAGATTTTCATTGTACGGTTTGACAGAGAAACTAATTGAATGATACAACTCTGATTTGTAAGATTCTTGTGGTGTGAAAGTTTAGCAAATGTGTCTTTCTTTCTGTTTCAATGTCTTTTGTAATGTTTCATAGTTCATTCATAATCGTTTGTAAATGAATACTTTTAAGTCAGAAAGGCAGAATTCAATTTATTTGCTCTGTGTTGAGGAAGTGTTCATATTTAATGTTTTCTTCTGTTTGATAAGGATCCATCACACATGCCCTTGTCGACTTCTTAGCAGTCTTGCCAGTCCGTTTAATTTCAATTTAATTGTTAAACTTCGCTCCTACCTCGCCTTATGGAGTAATCTGTGCCTTTGATTAAATCTCTTCTCATGTTGTTCTTGATACCATGCTGCCCAGAAAACCCAATCATTCATTAAAACCCCTTTTTATATCTCTTTACTAGCCTAAAATCTTCATTCACTATAGGTCATCTCTGCCCCTTTGAAAATATTTTGCCGAGATAGACCCGGAGAGAGCCCTCTGTTGTCCTCGTAGGGATAGCTACAAAGCTAAGCTTGGTTTGATGTTGCCTCGAACCTCGCCTTTCTTCAGCCTGAGGCAAATTCAAGCGCTAACATAGTGGCGACCATACTGGGGAAGATGGTTTGTTGTTGATGTGACATTCAACTTGTTGATTGTCTTGTCCCAGTACATGAAATCAAGTTGCAGAGCATCAATAGATCTGATGTTGATGGTGGACAGCAGTCAGACACATATGAAGGCTAAAACATTCACCTGGTGACTCCAAATCGATCCAGACATTCCAGTGCTCGCTAATCCATTCATGCAATGGTAGGGTATGTAGCAAACCCTGCACTTTGTGAAGCTGTAAAATAAGTTAGAGATTGGTTAGTGGATATTGAAATTAATGAAGAATTTTTCAGTGCCTTGCTTCAATGTTTGAAATCTCCGAAGTTTCCTCTTGAAACTAAAACTAGTGTTTGTGAGTTAATTGTTGAAAAACATGAGAAGGAGATTCAGTATTTGAATGAGCAGATCCAGTCATATGATTTCCGAGATCCCAACAAGTTCTTGGAAACTCTTCCTCCTTCAAAAAAAGAAATAATAGCGCTGCCTACAGATGTTTGCATTGACAGTGTGCAACTAGATGTATGTATTGCAGAGTCAGGGCAACAAACAGACTATGGCTTTCGCGATCCTATTGCGATGTACATGGAAATGTTTTTCAGTTTGACTGACAAATCAAACTGTCTTTTACATGATCAGACTCATTATGTGCATGTAGGGCTACCATCAATTACATCTGTGTCCTGGTGGAAGCATTCTCAAGCGGCATCATTCTGAGATTTACTTGAATGGTTGATCTGGCATTACAACATTAATTGATTCATTGGCTCGGCAACAGAGTAGGGTAGATTTTGTAAATAAATAAGCAGTCAAAAGTCAGCATTTCGCTCTAGTTTTATTATAGTTTTAGTTTGAACTTTGCTGAGTTAGTTTTTCAATCCTTTCAGTCAAGTTTCAGTCCATAAATGAGTCGGAAGGCTCATGTTGTCTGTTGAAATAATGACTCCATAGCCCAATGAATGGAGGCACTGTCTGCTCTCCCAAAGATCTGCAGTTCTTGGCACCTCCAAGAAGTGGCAGCTACCATCCCCATTGGAGCCAATGTTAGACTCCATCTTGTCAGCCTGCTGCAGTCAAATTCACCAAGGTTCATTTCTCGTCATTTGCAGTCATCAAATACTAGTTTGGTCAAAAAGGGTCATTTTAATCCTTTAGTCTAGGGTTTTGTCTCGAGAAGTGTTCACTAACGCTTTTAGGCCAAAGAGAGCTTCAACAAGGTTTCACTTCAAAATTCACATTATTAATAATGTTGAAGGACATTTCTTCTTTAAAACCTTGTTTTAAAGAAGAAATTATTAGGGCTGTTTAAAACACGATTGATAAGGTGTTCCAAATTTTTAATTCTTCAGGAAGCCCTTGTCATCTTGTTAGTTTTCAGTAGCTCGTGCAAAACAATCAACAAAAGAGCCATCAATCAAGCTCAGAAAATCAAAAAGGGAATTTGAAAGGCAGAGTTTGTATTAATGTCAAAAAAGTGCCAAGCCAAGACAAGTCACCATCCCTGCAAAAGACAACAAAGAAAAATCTTTAGAAACAAGGAGAACTTGATCAACTGGAGCCCCGAATTCACAGTTGTTGGAAACAATGTTGCATGGATTGCTAGAAAACAAGTTTGTAGAACTCCTACTTTTCATGTTTATTATGAGTGGTAAACCATGTGGTAATATGATAATTATGTAGCTCTCAATACATAACTCAAAAAAAGAGTTTGAATTTAAATTTGGAGCATAGGTCGAGTTTTAGGTTAGAAGAGGCGAAAGATCGTTTTCAAAACTGAAGACTGGAGGTGTAAGAGCCATGCTACTCACACAGGAGGCGCGCTACCCATATAGGGCGCGCTACGCATATAGCCTCCCAGCCTGTGTAAATTCTCAAGCGCGCTACGCACTTGCAGCGCGCTACACATTGGCAACTTCAGGTTCTTACAACCAATGCTATTGCTCTTCCCTGGAATGTATACCTCTCATCATTGCAAATTTTGTACCTGGATAACTGTCGTTTTTTAAATAAGCTCCTTGAAGATTTTGATCACCTCGTCGCATTGCAACAACTATACTTGTGTGGTTGTAAGTGTTTGGAAAACCTCCATGAAAATTTCTATTGCCTCGCCTCTTTGGAAACATTGCATCTACATGATTGCCCCATGTTAGAAGGGAAATGTATGGACCACTTGACAAAGATAAACAAATTTCAACATTTGTATATTCAAAGAAGCCCATTGTCACTGAAGAGATGGGTAGAAATTCAAAGAGAAGGCCATCAAACATGGCCTTTTACAGTTCATACAGGGTAGGCTTTGTCAGAAGAGGAGGCAACCAATATGCAAAGGAAATTTTTATCGGATTTAGATGGCCTTCTCACTCCTGCAAAAGGGAACCCGTTCCATCTATCTAATTTTCCTCCAAACATCTCCATACTTATTACGTTCGATAGCCGTGCAATTTTCAATTGTGACCACCCTTGGCCTCTAATTGAGGAGACGTTAAATGACATCCAAATAAAATTTGAAATTGTTTATATTGGCAAACATTTTGACAAGTTTCCTATGCAAGTTGAAAACAAAATTTTGGGTGATGCTCCTTTTAACTCGCAGGTCATGGCATTGATTGGTAGTTTGCATAGAGCATCACAGTTAAAGATAGCACCACCCTCAGAGGAAGATTCAGATGATTGGGACGAGGATGTTAACATAATTTATAGGCAATGGAGTGCTATGATTGTGGGAAACGGTGGAGGAGTATCTTCGGCCTTATATTGAGCAGGCTCTCAACGAACATGTAGAAGAAATCATGGTCAATGCATTGAAATGGTTGGCATTTCTTTCAAAAGAAAAATTACTCAGGAAAAGATTGTTTGATTCTCATGTCTATCTTTCATGAATTTTGCAGCCTTTCCTTCGTCGGGAGCCAACATCTTTAGACTCTGAGACTGAGTTGTTGTCGTGTTTGAAGTCTCTAATGTAAAGAAAGGATTTCTACAATGTCCTAGAAAAAGTCAAGAATTTGCAGTGTTCCAAAATTTCAGAAAGGGACAACAGCTAGAGCAAACTTGGGCAGATTTCAGCTTCACCCAAAACAGTGGGGTTTGTTTCAATCTTGTCAAATAGATATGTTTCAAATAAAAGAATTCCTGAGAAGGGACCTTCTGTTTTTCCAACATCCGCTGATCTGGCATTGACTAAAAGCTGGCCAGGGAAGAAGGTGGATTTAAATGCAAACATACTTTGTCTCACCATATTGAATGAAATTATAATCTCGGTGAAAGTATTTCAAGAAACTACATGGCTATCTCCACTCTGGGCACGCAAAGTCTACTCAGGGGGATAAAGGATGCATAATCATACGCCTTGATCCTGCTAGTCAGAGTAACGAATTTGTTGCGATTTTGGTGCACGTGGTATTAAAATAGAAATTGCAGCTTGGACTGTGGATTATTATGAAACCGTAGATGTACAGGTGGAATGTCGGCATTCTTACGACAATCAAATTCATGTCACTGATGGATTCTTTGGCGAAGTCTTCATGCAAAGGCACATTTATTGAAAGGTTGCTTTTCATTCAAATGACAAAAGTGGAGCGCACTGAAGCTGAGAAATATCGGAGTGCAGTGAATTATCCAAGGACTGTGCCAGACGTTACTTTTGTTCAGCAAGTAGACATGCAAGCATCCCTCTTGTTGTTATATATGCTCTTACATCTGGCATAGCAGGCTATATTGCTGCTGGAAATGGCGGTTCCCTTTATTCAAGGTGGAATTTTAGTTTAAAGGCTTTTTTTATTAAAATTCGTTTTATTCAAATAACAAATGTAACGTTGTAGTCAGAGATTGAAAGGCTAATTTGAAATGAAGATATTCATCACAGCAGAAGAATAGGATTTGATCTACTATTAAAGGCTTCAGTTAATTCTCCAAGTGGATCTGCACTCCAATATTTGTCTCTTAATTGACCATTAGAGGATTTCAAGGGAAATGTTGGTCTGTGTTTTAGAATAGAAGAATAGTTTTTTCTATTTCTGCAATTTCAGTTGAAACAACGCCCTTATTGTTGGGTAAATCTCTTTTCTTCTAGTATAGTTTATTTAATGTATTGAAAATAATTTGTAAAAGGGTGGGAGAGAGTTCTCAGAGGTGAGTGGAGGAAAAATACAGAGTTTCATTGTACGGTTTGACGGAGAAACTAATTGAATGATACAACTCTGATTTGTAAGATTCTTGTGGTGTGAAAGTTTAGCAAATGTGTCTTTCTTTCTGTTTCAATGTCTTTTGTAGTGTTTCATAGTTCATTCATAATCGTTTCTAAATGAATACTTTTAAGTTAGAAAGGCAGAATTCAATTTATTTGCTCTGTCTTGACGAAGTGTTCATATTTAATGTTTTCTTTTGTTTGATAAGGATCCATCACACATGCCCTTGTCGACTTCTTAGCAGTCTTTCCATTCTATTTAATTTCAATTTAATTGTTAAACTTCGCTCCTACCTCCCCTTATGGAATAATTTGTGCCTTTGATTAAATCTCTGCTCATGTTGTTCTTGATACCACGCTGCCCAGAAAACCTCATTCATTAAAACTCCTTTTTATATCTCTTTACTAGCCTAAAATCTGCATTCACTATAGGTCATCTCTGCCCCTTTGAAAACATTTTGCCGAGATAGACCCTGAGAGAGCCCTCTCCTGTCCTCGTAGGGCTAGCTACGAAGCTGAGCTTGGTTTGATGTTGCCTCGAACCTTGCCTTTCTTCAGCCTGAGGCAGATTCGAGCGCTAACACCTGGGATGGCCAAGCCCAAGGGAACTCAGAGGCCTATGGAGGAGAACAAGATTTAGAAGTTGAACTGACATCAATCTTCATTATTTTCATCAATAGAATTACATCCCTGCAACAAAATACAATGGAGCTACAAAAATACAAGCGCTCTCCACAATAACACTAATGAAAATCTCTCCCCAGAGGAAAATACGACTTGGTACTTATACAAAATGATTAGGAATCATTTCCCATTAATGGAGGAAGCTTTCCCCACCAAACTCCCTTGATCAGTGGATCTAGTCCCTAATACTAGGAATTTGCATTAAATGGAAAGGACCACATTCCTATATTTTCTCAATCATTCACTAGAGGAAAATTCAACTTGGTACTTATAAAAAATGATTAAGAATCATTCCCCATGGATGGAGGAAGATTTCCCTACCGAAATCCCTTGATTAGTGGATCTGCTCCCTTGATTATGTTAGATTCGTTCTGGTCAGTCCTCCATCAGATATCAAAACTCTTTATGCATTTCATGTTTAGGTGTCCCGCTCCATTCTCTGAGCTGCATTCTACTAGGAGCATGCCAGAATCAGATAGAGAAGTTCATGATAGTCATTCCCCCTCATGTCTGGCTCCTGCTGGCTGAGGTCTTTTCTCAATAATCATCAAAGTCTATGACAGTCAAGGTCTGCTCCTTTAAAGGACAAAGGTCATTTTCGAGGTCTAGGTCTAGGAATACATCAATTTGGTCTTTGAACATGTCCAGTAAAGCCATGTAGGCCAGAGTGAGGCCCTTACATAGTTATGGTTCAGAGAGTTTCATCGTCATGCGGATAGACTTCGACTCTTCTTCAAAACCCTATTTTGAAGAGAAGTCAAACAGTGTCATTTATGACAAAATTTTCAAAAAAGTCACCAGTTGATTTTTTCAGATGCAATCATGGTTTCCGTGGAATAATGTCCTGTCATGCAATCCCTGCAAAGAGTGCCAAAAATTTCATCATTTGAGCTAAAATTTCAAAGGGAAAGTGAAAATCAGTGTGTTTTAAAGTCATTGAAAAAGTGCCAAAACATAACATTAGAAAAAAGGGTTTTTGAAGAGGAAAAAATTAAACCCATCTCTTCCAAGGCTATATATATAAATTTTTATCAAAACCAAAGGCATTGTGCTATTACAAGCCTTGGAGAAGCGTTGTAAAGGTGTGAGTGTGCATTTGTGAGTGTTTGAAGGAGTTGAAGGCGGTTTTGGAGGGCGTGGCACATATACCCAGGAGCGCGGCGCACACGCAGCCTACCCACAGTTCAATTTTTCTAAGGGCGCGACGCACTGGGCTTTGCATGAAGCGCATACAGACAAGGGGCCAAACAAGTTCCAATCACTTCCAAATTTTAGTGAAGCATATCAAATTGAGAGGTAGGCCTTATAACATCACTTGCTAATCAAATTTTGTGAATGATACGATGTTTATTGAGATGTTTGAATGTCACCAAAATGCATAATGTCAACCATAATAAATCACCAAGAAATTGATGGCTAGGGTTGTTAAAATGTGTTGTTAGTGCCAATGTCTCATTCCACCCACCATTTTCCCCTCACTTATCATTTTCCCATCCTCCCTCTATTATTTTTCCTAAAACCCCTACCCTAAATTACTACCAAACCCTATCCCCTATCCCTCCACTATTTGGTCAACACAAAACCCCAAACCCTACCCTCTCAAAAACCCTAAACTCCTCCCACATCCCTAACAAATTTCTCCCTATAACCCCTATTCCCATTTCATCACTCCCTTCCTAATACTCCCTGTTTGATTGTTCCCCTTGGTGACAGATATCACAAAGGCACCTAGCCTCACACCATCATCAAAGGGCAGCCTAATCACAGTCCACATTGCAGTCATGACATCACAACATTCGTCTGAGTATGAGATGGAGACACAGAGTGACTCATCCTTAGAAGAGAAGGCTCTTAGGAGACACCACAAGAGTGGCAAACATGTCAGGGATGAACCCACTACCCTCACCGAGTTACAAGCATGTCATCTTGCCATGTCATGCTTCCAGAACCTATCATGTTTTGAATTTTGTCGAAGGGTGGCAAATGTTACAGTTCATCATGAGTTGGCTAGTTTATTTGTGCTTCATCTACATGGAGGTCAGTCTATCTTGGCCGGGGTCACTTTCACATTGACACCCGAAGCTATATCAGTGGCAACAAGTATACGAAATGTTGGAGAATAGTGGCATAAGAAGAAGAAACTGGATAGGCAACACTATGAGCCTTACATCAAGGCGAGATTCTTAAATGAGCTCAAAAGAGTCTTTCCCTTCAGATACTTGAAAGATGAGTATGCTGCACTCATGAGATTGATCATGAAATACTTTAGCTGTGAGCGGAAGTTCTCTCGACTATATGCCTATCACATCTGGTTGCTCATGCACTTCACCAGGGTGAGGATGACGAACCTCCCATTTTTCATATGTAGGAACATAGAGAGGATGAACACCTTCATGTTGCATAAGACCCCCTAGCAATAGCTTAATAGTGTGTTTCACTTTGCTCTTATCCGGATTTTGGTAGATCATCAGTTGGGATTGTAGGGCATTACTTGGGAGGACTTCATCTCCTGTGATTTCTTCAGCACATCACAGGTACTAACAGAGCTAGAGAAGGAGTTGGGTGGTCCTTCTCATGAGCATGAGTACCATGAGACCACTACCATGCCAGTTTTTGTTACATATCAGAGAGGTAGTCGGCACTTGTTTGCAGCAGCAAAGCGAATGTTATCTCCACCCAGAGTGGAAGGGGCCTCACTTCCGGCATCAGCAACACAGGTACTGGACAATGGTATGAAGCCCGTGCATGATGAGGGACCATCAGGTGTGTAGGAGACCGATGTCATCCTCATTTAGGATAATGAGCGAGAGGAAAAAAATGCCAAACTTAGGATTACCATTCAGGAGTAGGACTCGGAGATCCAAGACTTGATACTCAATATGGAGAGGGCTAGATAGATCATCAAGTATTTGGAGCAGAGGAACAAGCATCTTGAGGACCAGTAGGCAATCGTGGAGCTGCAAAGCATCCGTGAGGATCGACAAGCTGCCCAGCAGAGGAGGATCGAGCTCACTACCTTGGAGCAAGAGATTAACAACGACCATGAGTCTCGGTTAGAGCGGGTCAATCTACACCCTGAGAGACTACTAGAGAAGGCCAATAGGAACAAAACCATATTGAGGAGGATGGCTTGTCATTACAGGGCACGGAACATGAGCGCAAAGGCTCGAATAAGGAGCTTGAAGGCCAAACCGAGCAGAGCAACAAAAGAGGCAAAAGAGCAAGATCAACTTTGAATCTTGATGGAAGCTTCTATGGCCCAACACAGTGCCTATTAGACAACCTCCAACCCAAATTTCAAGAAGTTTGGGACAATTTTGGTCACATGGGAATTTTTTGGCACAAACACAGGTTTTTTCTCTCTACGTGCCGCGCGACCGGCGTGACGCGTAGGATTGGGAGCTCCAAATGAGAAATTGTTTGTATTTTTGGATTCAACAGGAAAAGCCACGACTACTAGGACTCAAGCAAGAAACTTGGGCATCATTTGAGTCTTTAGGAGGTCAGAAACACCCAAAAAATGGCCTCACTGCCCCTATTTTGACACACAGGAAGCAGTCTTGGGAAAATGAAGATTTAGAGGGGCAAATGAACTCCAAATTCAAAAATTCCACTTGGTTTGGAACGTAGATAGGACAGGCTTTCCAACGAGCACACTTGGGCACATTTTAGACTCTTGCAAGTTCCTCAAAACTTTTCTCAAAGTCGTGCGATGCATACAGAAAAGGGCGCGGTGCATATAGGAAAGGAGACCCAAAATGCCTCTGTTTCGCGAAATTTCGCTTCCCGACTTTTCATAAGTGGGCCCCCTCATCTACACTTCATTTTTTTGGCACCAAAGGTGGCTTTTAAATAATTTTCACTCCAGATGGGCATCTATCCAAGTGGCAAAGGAAGACAAAGGGTCACCCAAGCCATTTGTCATGTTTGTGGCGCTGCACCTGTAGCTGATGTTTGGCTCTCCACCTTCATTTTGTAATGATTCAAGTAACTACCCAACCCTTGGGCATTCTATATCTTCATGGAACATTCTATATATTGTACGCAAACTATTTGAAAAAGGTTTGTTTGCTTATAACTTCTAGGAGACTGTGGGAAAGAAACTCTATTTTTGCATTGTATAGCTTTTACAGAGAATTAATGAGAGGCAGTGGCTTTGTTTCATGAGATTCATGTGGTTGTGAGTGTAGAAAATGTGTCTCTTATGTTTCATATGTATCTTGTTATGTTTCATAGTTCATTTCATATTCATTTCCAGTGAAGTTTTCTGAGTTAGCTAAGGTAGAATTCAATTTTATTGGTCTGCCTGTGGGAAAATTTCATGTTCAGTGTTCATTCTTCTGTTGAAAAGGATTCATGTTGTCCATGCCCTTTTTACTCTCTTAATCAATCTCTCCATTCTGCACTATCTTAAACTAAATTGCTAGGCTTTCCGCCTACCTTTCCTCACGAAGTAATCCATGCCTTTGTATTAAGTTCTCTATTCTTTGAGGTCCATTGGTCCCATATCATCCGAGAAACACAATCATTCATAAGAATCACTTCTTATGTCCATATTCACTTACTAGCCTAAGATAAATAGTTCAATGTAAGTCATCTCAGGCCTTTTCATTTATCTATCCACTGAGTGTGACTCGGAGAGAGCCATCTCCTGTTCTGGTAGGGCTAGCTACCAGACTGAGTGTGGTTTGTGGTTACCTGAATTTTTCCTTCTTTCATCCTAAGGCAGATTTAGGTGCTAACATAGTGGTGACTTCGCTGGGGAACAAAATCAATCCCCTTACTTCTTAATAATTCCAAGCTTCCGGATGATAAGTCTAGGATTTGATAGTGTTAGGGTCCCACCCTAACCCCCTTATCTATGTAATGGGACCACGTCATAGTCAAGAGTCAATAAAGCCCATATTAATAATTGTAAGGGGTTAATCTGCAATCAATAACGGAACCACAGTTAGTTGCAAATGGGCCGTAGTATTAGATAGATGGTATTAGTAATACGCAGTATTGGCCCGTGCTATTGCACGTAGGAGTCATATATAAAGGATAGAAACTCCCTGCGAGGAGCATCGTGTCTTATTTTGTAATTAAGCTCTGCTCTATTGGAGGTTTCCCCCTCGAAGAGGCAAGTGAACATTACTTTCTGAATAATAAAATCATTGCTATTCTGTGTTATGGGTATCTTTTCTTCGCATATTCTGTGTTTTGGGTCTCTTTTCTTCGCATATTCTGTATTTGGGTATCATTTGGAAGTTAAGAGCATAACAAGTGGTATCAGAGCAATTTCCAGGGCCGGTGGGATCTCCATTTAGTAGCAAATTTTTTTTGGCTTGAGACGTGTTCCGGCGTCTTTAAACCATGGGATCTGTCGTTGAGCGCATAAATCTGTGGATTTGGGGAGGCATCCACGCAGGAAATAAAAGAGGTGGTCGCGTCTGTTGGACCCCCTTGTAACCCCTGTGGGTACCCCTTCGAGTAGTAGCACATTAGACAGAACCGCGCATGGACTGTCTTCCATGTACCCTCTGGGTATATCGGAAGCCCCATAGGCTCCCTGAAAACCTCGCCATAGATAAACCAACGATTGTCTTGCGGCTACAGTACACCGAGAATAGCACTCGAAGAGATTACTCGCCTGTACGATAGGGTAATCGGGTGGTACGGCTAAGGGTACGGTCGACCCTCCTTAGTTAGAGCCTTGAAACATTGGGCCAAGTACTACTGCCAGACCCTTATGTATATTGCGATCTGTAGCACTTGACACTCCTCAAGACCCTAGTTCCTTTTTTAATCATCATCTCTTCCAGATCCACTTGAGAAAAGGAGTGCAGCAGCAACAGACATTGGTCCCAATCAGCCAGTTCCGATCTATTAGATTCATCAAATTTGCAGAAGCAGTCAGTTCAGCCATCCAGCGCTACCCGAGCCGCCATTAAGAACTCTCAGATCCACCAGACCAGAAGCATTGTGAAGGGTTCCTATAAGAGGGTATAATTGTCGCAAGACTTTTGGCCGCATTGACATTTTGAGGATTTGGCGACTGCAGTATTGATCAAGAAGGAGTAAAACTCCATTAGGAGTTAAAAAAAAAAAAAAAAAAAAA